>JAMJFZ010000107.1:51005000-51160000 GCA_026225945.1 Cricetomys ansorgei | reverse complement strand
TGTGTGTTTATTCTTCCCAGCCTACTTTCTGAACTGTTCTGTGCCCTCCTGACCAGTTCTGAGTACACTTGCTTCCTACCCATCCTCTTACTGCGACCACTGCTGAATGATGAAGTTGATGGGCTGATGGTCAGTACTGACGAAAACCCGGAAGGAGCATCCTTTGTCGAAGACCTTCGGCTGGACCATCGAGTGACTAATTAAAGACAATTAGGATTCTGTTGTGCACATGTCTTCTCTGTTGCTGTTGTCTGCTTCTTCTTGTTATAGTCCAACATTTATTTAACCAGACCAAGCTAATAAGTACCCATCTGCCTTATGGTTTGTTTGGCCTTTGTTGCACCTGGTACTTAATTAACATCAGAGAGTGGGAGGATCCACACCAGAGGGTGTTCTCCTGGGATAGGGGTGGGTGGTAAGTTGTGGTGAGAAATTGAGAAAAGATCATTGCACTGTGAGGAAGCTAGCTGGTAGCCTTAGGACCAAGGCTCCTGATTAAAATACTGTGTGCTAAACTGGGCAACAGTGCAGTATGAAACATCACCAGAGGCTAGACTAATGTTTCGGGCTTCTGATCAATTACCTGGACAGATTTTAGAAATCTTCCTGGAAGTGTAATTTAGAAACTTGTGAGTTTGTGCCTTTAACAACGTCAGCCTGTTGATGTGTATCTAATGTCCACACCCAGGAGGTTTTCCCTCAGAGTCACCAAGAGTTCTGAAGCCACTCTCTGGGCTGCAGTGGATGCAATGGGGATTGAGTGCAGAGAAATGGATGCAGAGGATACTGAATACTCTTGTCCAATATCTTTGTCTGTTTTGCTGTAATGGAGCAATCTGATTTCCCTGGAACTTTCCCGTTTTAATTCTGAAAGTCCCACATGCTGAGAAACCTTGTCACTGGGAACTCTGGAACACTTGGTTACTTTTGTATCCTCTGTAGGTCTGATTATTCTTTGTCTTTCTTTCTCCTGTCCGTGGTGTGTGTGTGTGTGTGTGTGTGTGTGTGTGTGTGTGATTCCTGTGTCATCTTGCCTTTTACCTAATTTGAGGCAGAGTCTCTTGCTTTTCTGCTGTGTACTTTGGTTAGCTGGCCTGAAAGCTTTCTAGGATTCTCCTCTCTCTACCAGGGCTCTTTCCATAGGAGTCTGTAATCCCAGGGCTGGAAAGAGGAGCCCTGGGATTACAGACTCTTGCTATATTCCTCTGATTTTTATGTGGTTTCTGGAGATTTGAACTCAGCTCCTCAAGTTTACATAGCAAACAGTTTTATCCACTGAGCCATCTTCCCAGGTTTCATAACATCTTTCTTTCCTTGTAAATCCTCCTGCCTGTGGTTTACACGATACCCCTTCTCAATACATCAGCACTTGTGTTTAGAAGAGTGTGCACACGCACATGCACATGCACACCAATACCACTAGCTCTTTGCTCGTGATGGTAACACAAATGCATGTGTGTATTTTTTAATTTCTACTCATTTTTCTTTTGGCCAGCACCACCCTATCTCTCCACAGAGATAAGTTCAAAACATCTTGTTCTTTTCAGCCAGTCTGCCAAGACAAATGTGGAGTGTGTGTGTGTGTGTGTGTGCGCGCACACGGAGGTATGTTGGAGAGGGGTGACTTCAGTGTTTCAGAGATCAACAGAGATAAAAGAATACATAGTGCAAACAAACCAAAAAAAAAAAAAAAAAAAAACATCTTTTTATGCCACAAAATAAATCTTGATCCTTCTGTTCCAGCTACTGTGTACGAGATACCAGGCATCAAGGAAATGAATATGACAAATGTGCCCCCTTGGCTGGGGAGGCTGTCAAACACTCTGGGTTTCCTTGTCCTTTGGTTTGCCACCAGTGGGCAGGGGCAGGGATTTCTTTAGCCATCCCTCCCCTTGCGCTGTGAGTAACCTCGGACTCCGTTACAGGTTCGTGCTTTCCAACCTGAGCACTGCTCTAGGGTTACTGCGGCTTCTCTATACACTCTCCTCAGCACCTCGGGCTCTTCCCCTCATTTAATGCCGCCCATCGTGCATCCGTGGCTTACCATCCACTGTCCAGACACCAATCAGCGCTGGGATTGCAGTCATGTCCACTCTTCCCCGTTACCTCTCCTCCCACCCGCTGGGGTCAGTTTTCGCTTGTCCTCTCATTTTAAATTAGGAAATGTGTTTTCTTCTTTCTGAGGCTATAGCCTTTCTCTTTTCATCACTTCTTGTCTCATCATATTGCCCAGACTGCTCTTATACTCATTATGTAGCCGGAGCTAGCCTTGAATTCACGGTGATCCTCCTGCCTGTGTCTCTCAAGTGTTGGGATGGAAAGTGTGTACCGTCAAGCTCGGCTTTCAAATACATTAAAAAAATGTTTCAGATTTCTAAATGAGTGGCTGCGATTGTGCAATGCTGAGAAACGGTAGCACAGCATTGTATTAAGTCGCCTGTGTGACCTGGTGATCGAGTTTACTGAATTATAGGTCTTTTATGTCTGCTTTGGAGTCCCAGGGAAAGCTGCAGCCATGAAAATTCAGTTCTGTGTTTTTTATAGAAATGAGGAGGCGGAGGATTGCCATGAGGAAAACACAGTCCTGGAATTACTCACACAAGCCACAAAAATCTCAAATCATCTCAATCATATATACCTTTAGGGTACCCAATTTTACTCAGTTTAATTTGCCAGCACTTGGATCCCTTTGTGTGTGTGTGTGTGTGTGTGTGTGTGTGCTTGTATGTGTACATGTTCATGTGTGTGATTGCAGTGTATGTGCATGGCACATACACAGAGGTTAGAGGACAGCCTCAGGTGTCAGTCCTCTCCTTCTACCTTGCCTCTGTGTGTACCTGCAGGCTTCCTGCAATCCCCCAGTCGCTGCTTCCCCTCTGGAAGTAGAAGCACTGGAATTGGAGCTGCTCTACAGTATCCAGTTGTACATAGATTCTGGGGATGAAAACTTCCGTTCCCCATCCTCATACTTAACCATACATTTAACCCATCAAGCCATCTCCCCAGGCACCCATGACACTGTTTTCATATGAATAGTTGCAAACCGTGCCTTTACATGACCTCACCAAGTGAACTTGGTGTTTATCGCGGTTTTTGGTGTTTATCGCGGTTTTTGACTTCACAGCAGCATTGTGCTTACAGGCTAGCGGGTCTCAGGGATGGTGCATTTTGGCTTTCCTCTGGCTCTCCATCTGCAGCTCTGATTGTCTATTGAGTTCTCACTTATCAGCAGAAAATCTATAAACACAATGAAGACATGCATGGAACGTGCATGACTGTGACTCCCACAGCGTTTATAAAGTGAGCACCCCATTGTGACATGAGGGGAGATGGTTCTCCCAGTATTTTACTCTGCCGCTGCCAGGTGTGACATGAGATGCTATCCTCTTTGTCTCCCATGGTTTAGGATGTGCATGCTGGAGGGCCGCTGCTGGAATTATTATTCTGCATCATGCTCCAGTGGACCCAGGGATATGAAACAGTGTTCAGGAGTGCTGTCCCCATACTAAAGCGATTTCATCTGTTTTCTTTCCCTCTCATGCTTACAAGTGATCCAAAGATCTTCCAAAATAGAGCTCAGCCTGGTATGAAATTAAATTAATCTCTTATTTGTATTGCAATGGAGAGTGTTTATCCTGAGTGTTAGCAGGCTGCAAAGCTATTGTAGTTATTTAAAAGAAGGCAGAAAAGGCTGTAAAGATACTCTATTTATTTAAAAGGGGGAGGAGAAAAAGTCATTTGAATAGAAGACTTAAAAAAAAAGAAAGAAAAGGAGAAAAGCACACAGTGTATTAGGCATTTGAAATCCTCCAAGCTGCAAAGAAACTAGAAACTCCTTTGAGAGAGGCATTCTCTCTCCCTGGGTTTGTCCACCTCACTGTTCCTATTTACTGTGCCCAATCTACTGTACAGGAAAGCCAGAGCTAAGAAGTGCCCTGCCCTGTTGGCCTCAGAGGGATGGATTCTGTCAGTTTCCTTAGCTCATTGTTTCCCTCCACTTACAGTGACTGCATTTCATAAACAAGCCACCTGCTATCACACACACGTGACAGAGCTGTCTTTGTGGTGTTTGTGTGCAAGCCTGTACATGCCCATGAGTCTGTACTGAGGCTGGGAGACTGCAGCCTGTATGTTTCTCTGTAGGGATTGCTTCGATGTTGGTCCTGTAAGGTGCTGCATTCTGCAGGCTGGAGATGACTTGGAGTTGCTACATCCCAAGGGACCATGTCGAGGAGGAGTGCCCAGGCAACTCATAAAAGGAAGGTCCAGAAGGCATATGTGTTAAGAGACATCTGACTTGACAGAGAGGCCACTGTGCTGTGGCCCAGAGCCTCTCTGAGCTGAGGAAATTGGGAAATAACCCATTACCCTAGGAGCAGCAGTTCTCTTACCTGAAAAAAATGAAATGTTTTCTTAAGTCAGGGCATCTCCACCCTGGACACTCATTAAACACACTTGATTTAAGAAAAAAATAAGAAGCTGGGCAGTGATGGTGCATGCCTTTAACCCCAGCACTCCAGAGGCAGGGGCAGGCGGATCTCTGTGAGTCTGAGGCCAGCCTGATCTACAGAGTGAGATCCAGGACAGCCAGTTACAGAGATATGCTGTCTCTAAAAACCAAAAAGAAAGAAAAGAAAAGAAAAAAATCAGAGATACAAGGGCCTTGTCTAATACCAATTTCACCTTTGCTAAATTGCTCTTCCAAGCTCCCACGCCAGCCTCTGTGGGGCCAGGGTAGAGCAGCTCTGAGGTCTCACACTGACACTGTAGAATTGGCTCCTGCGCACATTAGGTGCCCTCTTGTCTATGCTCTGTCTCCCTGGCTGGCCACACTGCCCATCTGTTCTCTAATGGAGGAGCTGTGTGCCTCCTGTGCCTAAGCACCTGCAGCCAGCTGGACTAACTGACCTATAGGGCCAGGAAGCTGACAGCGGGGAGTGGAGGCTCTATTGTTAAAAGGAATCATCCTGGGCCCCTAAGAAGACAGCAGGGTGGCAAAGGAGCCTGCTCTTTTCTCTCTAGGACTTTGGCACAGCAAGCTCATTTGCCTGCTTACGCCCGGAGACATTCCTCCTTTGCGGCTCCGAGCTGGGCTGCAGAGATAAACTAATCGAATCAATAGCCAGAGCAGCGTTTTCACCGTGTAAGCCAGTCACACAATTTCCTTTTCCAGGGCAGCGGTACACTTCCATCTGCCCCATCCTCCTCTCGACTCTCGGGGCTCTTTACATTCTTATTTCTCAACCTCCGTGGTCATCAAATTGTCCCTAAATCCGTCCCTTTGCTCTGGCCCCAAAACCCTACACAGGAATCCTTACATTTTACTATTCTGCCCCCCGACCCCCTCCCTCCTCCCTTACTCTTGTTCCCTTTCTCCTATCCTTCCATTTCCAAGACAATATTTCTGGGCCACATATGGGTGTGAGATATGAGAATATGAGACTCAGGCATGAATAATAAGTTGGGGAAGGCAGACTGAAGCCAGCAGAACGGAGAACAGTGTTTCAGAAACGCAGCCAAATCATTGAACGCGAGGCGGTATCACATTACCTCAATCCCGGAAGCCCCAAGACACACTGTTCATTACGAAAACCCAGCTCTAAGTAGGAATCCAGTCTTGCAGATTTGGGCTGAGGGCCGAATTCATCCCAGCTTCAAGCCCAAGCCAGGAGCCACCTGCTCTCACCACACTGACCAATGTTGATCTGCTTGATGACCTGGCTGGCGAATTCCAGGAATATTATTGCCAGGTTTCGGGTGGGGGCGGGGAGCAGCTGGATGGGATTGTTAGAGGGGCTGGAACTGGAAATTCCACATAGCAGCCAGGTCAGGAGGCAGGAGTGAGAGAGAGAGAGGAATCCAGATCCTCTGCTGCTGGGAGGGAACTAAGCCAGGGGCTTAGATTCCAAGGAGTACAGTCTCATCCCTCTTCTTGGTCCCCTGGAACCAGCCTAGATACCAGATCTCAGCTCAGGTAAGTCTGATCTCAGACTGTTTACAGGTAGTCTGAAATGCCCTCTGAACCTTCCTCCACAAGCAAGACATGGATCTGTGATCCTCAGATTAACCCTGTGACTTGCTGGAGCTCATTTGAGAATGAGAACATTTAGAAAAATACATAAAACAGTCTTTTTTTTTTTACTATTTCTTATTCCCCTTGTTCTCATCCCTGGACATGCTGCCAAGCTTTGAAAAATAAAAACTCACCTACTACTCTCCTGTCGCAAACCAGCCACTATCTCCCTGTCAACTACAGAACCGAGGTCAAATTCTTAATCATGGCATTCAAGATCTTCTATGACTTGGCTCAACTTTCCATCTTCATCTTCATTTCTATTGACCAACCAGTGATGCTGAATGCCTTGAGCTTTCTCACACTTTGCCCCTCACCTACATACCTTTGCTCAGGGTATCTCTTTAGCCAGAGATGTCTTCCCTACCTGCTGTGTCTGGTATAATGTGTTCCCATTTAACTTCTGAGACTTAGCTTAGGAATCCTCTCCTCTGAAAACTGCTTCAGTGCCTCTGGACTGAACATCCCTTTGTGCATCCATGATGCCTACTTGCCACCGTGCATGTTTAGCTTACCATAGACACACTAAATAAGGGCAGAAACCCAATGCCTGAAATACAGTAGACATTGATTTGTGTTTGTCAGGTGAACCTTGCCTGGGGAAGGAATGGAGACACTGAATAGCAGTGTTCCTATCTTACCAGCATGCAGAGGGCCACAGCCACTGCACTGCAGAGTCTAGAAATCTGAACAGTGCTCCTCTTCTCTGTCCCTCCACATGGAGTGCTCCCGTGCAATCACCCTCCCCTAACCTAAGAAGCTCCAACCGTGATCTCATGGAGTCAGCTGCTCCCAAGTCCCCCCGCTCTTCTGGTCTTGACTGGGCCATGGCAGGCTGTGGAGACACACCCTGATGACTTTCATGTTGCCAGTGGTGAACAGAATCCTTCAAGCCAAGGCTTAAGTCATTGTCCCTGAAAGAGGGGTATGTCTGAGTCAGGAGGAAACAGGTAGAGCAGGTGTGACTCTTCATTTGCAAATTCAAATGCACAGGAAAAAAAAATGTATCTTGATCTTTTCCACAACTCGTTTGAATGTCTATTTTGGTCCCACGTTTATTTTGAAAGTCAGCCTCTCTTGATCTCTCTCCTTTTTCAAAGCAGCAGAGCTCCAGGGAGACATTACAGGTGGGAGAAAGGGCTAGCCTCATCTTCATTCTCTCCATCGTCCGTTCACTACGGCTCTTGCTGGGAATGCCGTCTTGTCCAGCACCATCGGCCACCCAGGTGATTGCTGAGGAGGCCTCACTCCCAACTACCAATTGTAGTTCTTGGGGACCAGAAGGTCATGTAGGTGCCAGGACAAAGAACTCTGTAGGCCAACAGAAGCCACACCCACCAAGCTTCATGGCCATTGCTACCTTACAGTGATCAGACATGGGAGCGCTCTGTTTTTTGATTGCCTGAGCTGATACATGCAGGGTTTGGGGTTGCTTTGGTTCTCACCCCAGCATCCCTAACACTGGGCACAGGAACCAAGACTCATGGATCTGTGTCTCAGACACCTCCCTATATTTGTGAATTCACAACATCTCTGTCTAATTTGGTTTCCTCCAGTTAATGGCATCCTGTTCTAGCCAGTGTGCAATTGGGGCAAAGAGCAGAATGACTTCCTATACCCATCTGTAGTCTACCAATCCATTAGCACAGCCCTGCTTCCATTTCCTGAGAGCTTATCTTTTGAAAATCAAAAGCCTCAGTAGATTTTTTTCCCTCCTTTGATCTTTGCCACCATGTCCCTTCCCTATGCCAATGATCACAGACTAGTCCAGTCATTGACTGGAGACAAAGGACGGGGCTAGCAAAAGGGAACTCGAGGAAGGAGATACAGTGAAGAATATAAGCATGTGCAGTGGGCCTGGCAGGGTTCTCAAGATTTACAGACGTGAAAGGTTAAGTCCCGGCAGTCCAATGAGGCAGGTTATTATTCTACTCTACAAGTAAAGAGTCTGAGGCTAAGCAGGGACCAAGTGTAGGAGCTAAGACCAGTGCAGGAAGCCTGACTCTAGCGTCTGCACTCTTTACCCCTCCACAGGAACCCCTTCTCAGGAACCAATGTTCTGTCATCCATCCTTCCGAGGATGTGTAGGAGAAGGCTTATTTAAAATATTATGACGGAGCCTTCCTATTCCTGCTAAAAGTGCCTTTGTTGGGATTTCATCTTGATGGCTAGGAGACATCTGTCAGTCAACTCTCTGCGTGTCAGAAGAAATCAAGGAAGAGAAGAAAATCCTACAAATACTTAAAAAAAATAGTGTCTGCTATCACCAGCACTATGGCACTGCCCTCGTTGACCTGTGATTGTTTCATTAGACCTGTCAGCAGTGGGTTACAGTACCTGCCCTGTGAATAGGTCTGCCAGGCCATGTGTTCATGTGTTTGACTTTGCAGGCCTTCAGTGGCTCTACTCAGTGTGAGAACTACCTTTGAATGGAAGGTTTCGAGACTGTTTGTCTCCAGAACAACCATTCTGAATATTTGTGGTCTCAGAGCTTTTTGCAGTTTATTGGTTATCTCCCAGGAGAAAAAATAATCTGTGTAGATCCAAATGTACTTGCAGCTTTGTTAAGCATGCTACTCAGGGTAAATCCTTCTGTTAAGCACGTTACTGGATGAATCCGCCCCAGAAGGGAAATTGCTCTTCTCATTTCTATACCATCAGTACCTAGCAAAAGAAACTAATTGAGTCTGGCCCATCCCACCCCCATTCAGCCATGACCCATCAGTAATGTCTCTTTATAGTACCATAAAAGGCAAAGTTATCTGAAATTCATTATGCAATGTGCATTTGCCTCTGAAAACCAAGCACAGAGTCCAGAGGAGCTGATTAGAAGTGGACCCCTCTGGTTCCTGGACAATTTGGGGTTACACATATGATTCTTCAAGTCTTATGGGATGCAGGCAGGAAACTTCAAAGCTCTCATTCTCTGTATAGACCCTCTCCAAACTCTTCACCCTGTGATTGCAAGATAGACAGTCCTCTGATTGGATTTTCTCCTTTCAGAGGAGAGTTTAACATCTCAAGTTTTAAAATACCTCAGAGAAAACAATAGGTTTTCTGCATCTCTAGAGTACCCTGGAACAGCAATTAACTCAGCTTCTCACTTCTCTAAATCAGAGAGCAGAGAGAAAGCTTGGGTCAAGGCCAAACATTGCTCTCTCTTTGAAGGAAACACGGAGATGGTTCAGGATAAATCTGTAAGCAACTCAGGGCCGTCTACAAGAGATCATTGTACCAGCAAGTACAAACAATGCCTAGATTATCATTTGTGGTTAGCTGGATTCATGCCAGCAGGGTGATTATTAGAAATAAGGAGGGCAAGCAAAGCAGAGACGCCCAAATGATGTTGGGAAATAGTAAGAAGACCTTCCTTTTCATTTCCCTTTCCCTTTCCTCTTACGTTGTGGTAACATAGTTGATCCTTTTTATTCGTTCCTATCAACATTTTCTATGACTGATGGTTTTGTTCTTCCGATCTATTCCTGCTACCAAGCTTAGCATCTTAATTGTATTCATAGATCTCTGCGTGTACCATGAGAAAGGACATCTTGTTTACTTACAGTGTCCTTGAGCTTTGGTATTGCACCACATCTGTCAGTAACTTTTGTATTTTCTTTTGCAATGTTGGGGATCTAATCTGAAGCTTCTCACATGTTAGCCAAGTACTCTACTACTGAGCCACGTCCTCGGGCTCCATAACTATTCTTGATATTACTTCCATTATATCTATGGCCATATAAATTACAACTATGTGAAAATCTGAATACAGACCAAACATTATAGAAGACCTCATTTTAGTCTATGCTTCAGAGTCAAGAATTGATGTGTTTTGGGAAGTAATTGAAAAATGAAGCTCACTGTTAAACTTTTTATAAACTGTTATTTCTTGAGATGCTTTTGATAGAATCACATAATCTGTTCTCCCACTGAAAATGGCAGTGGTAGATGCCAGATTTGTTTACTTGAGTTTTTAAAATTAAAGCTCCTTCTTCTAAGTTAATTTATAAAGAAAGGAGAAGAAAATAGTTGAACAGTAAAAGTTGATCAAAAGGAGAAAAATACATTGGCAACAAAACTCTAAATTTAAGCTCTATCCTGGGAATATTCAAAGCCATGATTGTTTTGAGCTTCTATTTTTAACAACTGTGCAAAGTGTGAGAAGTGTGAGACAAACTTTTATATTCAGCCTTTGAATTAAATCAAGGAATATTGGTGAAGATAAGAATAGACAGAAGGGAGTGTTTTAAAAGTATATCTATGTAGAAGAACATTTAATCCTTTAGTCCAGCAGCGTGGTTGCTCTAGGGTAGAAAGAACGTTAGTACATACCTTTAATCCCAGAGAGAGGATAAGACACAGAAACAGTCTGAGTAGTCTGAGGCAAAGGCATGGAGGTAGTTCGACAGAACAAGTCAATATCAGATGGGAAGAGTGAGTCAGTTTGAAGACCAGCAGAGAAGTTCAGTCAGAAAAGTTTTGAGATTCAGCCAGAGTCTGCCAGAATCAGAAGAGTTTGGTTAGAAACTGTCAGATGGCTCAGAAGATCAGTTTGAACTAGTCAGCTTGGAGGAGAGTTTGAGCAAGAACATCAAGTGAGTTGAACCAAAAGAGTCAGAGTTCAGAAGGAGCTAGTCAGAGTGATGTAGTCAGCAGTAAGACTCAGAGGCTTAAATGTTCTAGATTATATGGAGGCTGAGGCTGAGGCTGAGGCTGGTGCCTTCTAGTTCTAAGCTTAAAACTAGATTGTACGGAGACTGAAACCCTCCAGGGCTCTAGGACAAGGACTGTTGATTGAGTTAGTCAAAGAATTAAAACCCTTTTGCCCTGAATCAATATCTATATATCTAGCTGACAATGCTGGCACTTATATTTAATTCCAGCAGTTGGGAGGCAAAGGCAGATAGATCTCTATGAGTTAGAGGCCACCCTTGCCTACATAGTGAGTTCTAGACCAGAAAAAGCTGTCTAGAGGGACTGTCTTAAAAAGAAGAAGAAGAAAATGAAGAAGAGAAAATGAAGGAGGAGGAGGAGGAGGAGGAGGAACATGTCATCTCTCAGACTTGGAGAGTTTGACAGGGGAAATATCCCCACTAAGAATTTCTAACAGTGCCCGGTTTCAAAATAGTCTACAGAACACATTTGTCTTTAAAAAATACAACTGATTTTCAATATCCACCAATTGGGAGTGCCTCCTTGAGCCATATTCTCACTGAAGGAACTTGGCTT
This sequence comes from Cricetomys ansorgei, assembly GCA_026225945.1. Lineage (NCBI taxonomy): Eukaryota > Metazoa > Chordata > Mammalia > Rodentia > Nesomyidae > Cricetomys > Cricetomys ansorgei. The sequence goes on along the minus strand of JAMJFZ010000107.1, from coordinate 51,148,701 downwards.
CACCCAAAACCTCAACATTAATAAAGGTAAATGCTCCAACAAACATGCATTCACAGAAACATCCACAATAAACATACAAACACAAGGTATTTAAAATGGCATATCTTAAAATCAATTAAAAGGTTGCAAGATAATCCAAAAGAATATTTAAGACAAAAATATAGTAAATGCAGTCAATTCAGATTACAGGGGGTGGTGGGAGAAGTAATGGAAAACTGTACTGGAGCAATTAGAGTTTAGCACAGAAAAAAAAAAGGAGAGGAAAAAGATGAAAAAAGCCATTAAGAGATGGCTCAGTGGTTAAGAATTCTCTGCTCTCTCAGAGGACTGGGGTTCGGTCCCCATCATCCGTTAGCTGTTAGACAGCTAACAATCTCTTCTATGCTACTTGTGTACACACACGCACACACACACACACACACACACACACACACACATAAATAATAGAAGAAATTATTTTTAAAGACATTAAAAATATTGTAGTATTATTGCATTAGCTTCAGAACCAAACAGTCACAAGAGAATATAACAGAGAGCATGAGGATGAGGTAATACCCACACTGAAAATGGCCAAGGGTTTTCTGTCTCTGTAAAAATCCAATTTTCATGCTTTAGAGACTAACAAATTCAAAGAAGATTAAATTTTTAGAAATTTACAACTACACATAACACCATCATATAACAAAAAAAAATATTTACTTACAAGTAACCAAAAAGGAAAAATATATAGATAGATGGCAGATAGATAGATAGAGAGATAGATATCATTCACAACAGAGAGACAATTAGCCTAGCATCTGACTTTTTGTCCCAACAATGGAAGTTAGAAGACATTGGAATGAGATTTTTCCATAATCTAAGAAAGATAGCTTAGAAACTAGAATTTTATGAGTTTATGATTTTTTATGATCTTTATGAATTTATTATTAAAAACAAAAAATAAAATAGATTTTCTAAAACAAATAACAAGTATTAATGTGTTAAATAGACCATTTCAGTAGGAATTTCTGAATAAGTATCTCCCAGTGAAAATTGTAATCCTAGTCACAATGTCTGGGATAAAAGGAAAAAAGTGAGTAAAGAAATCAGAAATATTCTAGATCCATGTGATCAAATCATAATAGGAATAATAATATCATCTTTCTGCATCAAACAAAAAAAGATAAAACTAAGGGGCATGATGGGATAGCAGCACAAATAAAGTAATTGCAGCCAAAGTGTTTATAGCATGAATTATTTAAGACAATGATAAAAATATCTATTGGTTTTAGAGTTCTAAATTTGTATTCACATAAAAAAATGTCCAAGGTAGTCATTAAAGTAATACATAAGCAACAAGAGATAAGTTTGCGTGCACATGGTAAAGCTTGCTATGGGAGCTTTATACCTCTGTGGGGGGAAGGCAGACAAAGAAGCCCCTGCCTCTCCCTTCCCTCCTGTGTAATGACAGGGTTGTCTAATCCTCTTATTTGCTGTAAAGGCTAGCATGAACATTAGCCACCTCTGCAACTTATCCCATTGCACATTTCTTGAAGACCTGACTCAAGTCTCTGATTTCCTTTCTAGGTCCCATAAATATGCAGTACTGGGCATTGCATGTATTTGGTGCTTAATAATTGACATATATGAGATAGTATGTACTATAATTTGTGGGTTAAAACATTATCTTACTGACTTATTTGAATCGTAAAAGTGTTTTAACACATAGAACTGAATGCCATATCTATGAATTTAGGGTGAGTTTGAAAATCTGAAGAACCACTGCTTTGTTTTATGTTAGTTTGTTTCCTTCCATTTTCTAGGCTACTTGCTAAGTTGGATATATTAAACATAGCTTGTGGAAGTTTATTTTTAGTTGTGTTTGAAATGTTTTGTGCACTGTTGGGTGAGGGTCTACCCTAGGTCTTGGCATCTTTTATTATTTGCAGGTGCTGAATAATGTGGGGGATGTTTGCTTGCTAATGATCTGCATGTGCTATCTGTAGAATACCTGAGGAGTTCCAAATCAATAAAAGCAAGTGAGCTCAGACTCTCAGAGTTCCACTGTGCAGGATGGCACTGGACACGACAGTGGTTCCCTCTGTTGAGGTCTGGAAGGGTTTCCACCTATAAATATGCCTCCTTGTTATCCTTGCTTAGCCGCCTCATAGACAAACTGCTTCAATGGCTTATTTCAGGCATTTAGGAAAACAGAAAACACACATGTACACAGACTCACAAAGTATAAAATTTTTCTAAAAAACAAACATATTTCAGTGTCTTTATTCTGTGTGGTTTAAAAGCCAGCATATGGAATGAATTCTGCAATCATGTTTATATATGTCACACTTTATTTGAAATTAAGAACTCAGCATTGAGTGTTGATGGAGGCATGGTGTTGGGTGTACAGTTGAGGGTGAAGCAGTAATTCCAGATACCCTGGCCGATACTCATGAGGGTCTTTAGGGAGGTGAGAGCTGACAAATCAGTTGCAGCCAGAGAAGCCAAATTGAGTGTTAGGAACTGAGAAAGTAAATGGTTTTCCAGGGCCTGAAGTCACCTGTACAAAACCACTTTCTTTTACATTTATTTGTATCCTAACTAGCCAGATACCATTATTGAAGATAAGCATGAGAAAGGTCCTTACAAATGTGTGAGCTGGAGAGGTTTCTGCTAATAATGATGGTTAGTCTTTCTTGTCAACTTTATTGTATGAAGATTGTGCTGGTTAGTTTTAACTGTCAACTCGACACAAGCTAGAAATACCTGTCAAAAGAGTCGTAATGATGAAGACTTATCTAGATCTGGTTGGTCTGTGAGGTTATACCTATGAGGTTTGTCTTTGATGGTTAGCTGATATAGGGAGACCCAGCTGATTGTGAGGATCACCATTCCCAAGGCAGAGGTTCTTGAACAGTGTAAGAGAGGTTCTTAAACAGTGTAAGCTAGCTGAGAGCAATCAAAAAGCAGGGGGTCCATGAGTTATTCTTTCTCTGCTCTTGAGTGATGCTTTAAGTTCCTGTCTTGACCTCCTAACAACAGTAATCGTAACCTGGAATTGAAAGCCAAATAAACCCCTTCTTCCCATGATTTTCTTGTTGCTATCATATTTCATCCCAGCAACAGAACGAGGCTAGAATGGGCATTAATGAGTCACACTGGGGCATGTCTATGAGATTCTTTTCAGAGAGGTTTAGCTAAGAGAAGACTCTAGGCTGGGATCCTGAACTTAATGAAGAAGGAGAAAAAGAGAAAGGCAGCTAAGGGCCACCATTGCCCTGCTCTTGACTCCCTAATCTATCAACATGTGAGGTGTTCAACATTATGCACCTGCTGACCTGAAGTCCACCATGCCTCCCCTGCCGTGATGGACTACACCCTCTCAAAACAGGAGCCACAATTTAATCATCCTTCCTTAAATCATTTGTCAGGTGCTTCGTCATGTTCAGTGAGAAGAGTAATGCACTAATATTTTATGTTCTTGCCACAGAAGCATTTCTTTGAATGGAAGCATGGAGAGGAAGCCACCATGTGGAAAGTGTGAGTGGGAAACGGTTGGGTAACTGAGAACACCTATGTCTGACTCTGTTCAATGGCCTTAGTCAATAATGTTCTCAAACTTTTACGTGTGAGAGAACTACCTGGAAATCCTTTAAAGTGCAATTTGGGGACCTCATCCTTGAAGAGTCCAGTCAGGGGTTTATGAATATAAATGCATCAGGCATATGTGGTACAAATCTGTATTTGACTGCAGAGCTGAAAGGAAAACCATCATGGAGGGTGATCTCACATTGACTTGCTAATAAAGTGATAGAGCCCAAGACTCCTAACTCACTCTGCTCCTAATTTCCTGTATACTCCAAACATGAGGAGATAGCACCAGATCTTATCATGGTGGAAAGAATTCTAAGAACTTGCTTATTGTAAAACAGTCCTGGCAATAATGCAGAGCCTAAATTCCACTCAACACTCACTTCCAAAATTATCTTAACAAAAGGAAGCAGGGTGTCCTCTTGGTGGTGTGGAAAGTGGAGGGCCACCAGTTGAAACCCAAAAATAGATGTATCCAGTCCCAGGCGCCTTCGGGGAATTTTTTCCAGACATTTGGCTTGGTTGGATTTCCATGAATGCACAGCTGCTCAGGGCCATGCAAAACTGCTTCACAGTGAAACAACAAAGACCTTACATGTTAGAAAAGCTGCTGGCTAGTGACACAGCTCTTGACTTGCTGTTTTCTTGTCTAAGAAATTGGGCATTGATAGGCTAGACATGTCATAGTAAGGGGGTTTTGCAGAATGGGAAATGCACGGGCTGTTTGAGACAGTCTTTAGACAAATACAGCAAAGAAATGTCATGTAACCAACTTGTTCTTCTGTGTGGATTGTGGAAATACAAAGCCTTTCAATTTTTCAATAGAAAGGAAACATGTGAGTATTAAGTATTACTCTGATGTTTAAATGAATGTATCAGAACTTTAATAATAAAATGAGTATTCACCTTGAGGACAGACACCTGGGAAGGCCTTATTGCTGTACAGGTGCAAGGCTTCAAAATCTCTAGAGTCCTATTTTGTGAACTGTCTTTAAAGTCAGGTTGGGAGCCACTGAAACAATTTTATTTCAGCAATATGTGCTGCCTTTTGAAAACACATATATCTTTCTGTAAAAGATGTCTTAAAGTTCTTCAGTTGCTGCCTGTTCGGAACCCAACAACATTTATTAGGTCAACTAAAAAGTTTAAGTCAAAAATTGAAATTTGCATTTGCTCTTTACCTAATAATAAGATGTTTTTCATTTTCCAACTCTTTATACATTTTCAAAACATACCACAGAGAGAATAAATCTACCAAAGTTTTACTTACTCACTGAAAATCATAGCACTACCTTTTAGTTGACTTGCTTTGGACAAAAATAAAAAATGTCAGCCTGATCATCCCCTTTCTTCAACAGGCTGCCCTTGCCTCTAACGGGAACCTATTCAAAAATCAAACCCAAGTTGGATGCGAAAAATTTACCACCATAAAAGAAGAGGTCTTCTATACTCTGAGGACAATTTCAGACAGATTCTTCAAGGCTCCTTACATTGATATTCAGAAAACAACAATATCCGTGTGCTCAAAATCTAATAGATTGGGCAAGAAAAATCTATCTAATGGTTTCAGCTCTTAGTTATAGCCATTAATTGTATGGATTGTTCTATAATACAGGTCATTAAAGATCCGGCTCCCTGTGCAGAGAGTCTGACCCCAGATGACTAGACATAGAGCTTAGAAAAAGAGATCTGTTCCTGGGGCTGGTCCTCAGTGGTAGAGTAATTGCCCAACATGAATTAGGGCCTAAGGTTAGACTTCAGTATTGCGGGAGGGGAGGAGGAATAAAAGAAAAACAAACTGAGATTGGAGAAATCGGTGGGAAAAAAGGTGCTCCCATTTATGTAACATGAATTCATAAACAACAATGAAGCAAGCATATCCCACTCACAGCAGTGCTCAGCAACCATCACAGAAGAGGGGGCAGGGTCTGAGAGTTCCAAAGCAAAGCAGCGTCTTCTGAGCATGACAGGACCACTGGACTCCCAAACTTACAACTGCTGTGGTTGCCTGCACAAGGTCATGCCAGTCAACCTTCTAGATGGAAGGCATAGGGGCTCAAGAGCCCCCACCCATAGCTAAGGAGTTGTTGACAGTTGATGGCTTCTCCAGGAGGGAGAGTGAGTTTTCTTTACGAATTTGCGAACTGGAGAGATGGTTCAGTGTTTAAGAGCATTGGCTGGTCTTCCTGAGGACCGGGGTTCAAATCCCAGCACCCAGATGGCAGCTCACAACTCTGTGACTCCACTTCCAGAGGATTTGACATCCTCACATCAAGGCACATAAAATATTAATAATAATAGTAATAGTAGTAGTAGTAATAATAATGATAATAATAATAATAATACTGCACCTGGTACATTGACCATGCTTTCATGAACAGCCCACACTCATGATAAATTGGAATCTGTGAGCTATGTAAAAGGTGGGGGGGGCATAGAAGGAGGTATTAAACTGGGAAGGAATTAGGGGTGCGGTTATATCTGGGAGAAGTTATATGAAGGAGTGTGGAGTGAAAATGATCAAAATACATTGTACACATGTAAGAAATTCTCCAAGGATTAATAAAAATATACCTAGAAAACAAAATGGGTCAAAGACTTTAAATCAAGGCTTTCAGTATAAGAACTGAAACTGAATGTATGGGAGAAAAATAAGATAAGGAAAAGGCACAGACTATCTGCAAAAGGCTCAAACAGCACAGGAAATAACCCCACGAACTGACAAACAGGATTGCATGCAACAAAAAGGCTCTGCATGTCAAAGAAAACCATCAGCAGGATAGAAGCTTATGAAATGGGACTAAATCTCTACCAGCTTTACAGGGTTAGCGTCTAGACTATTTACAGACTTGCAAAGATTGAATGTCAAAATTTAAAATATAGTTCTCAAAAAAATAAATATAAATACCCCCCCAAAAACAAAATGTGTGTGTGTGTGTATGTTATGCGTATGTGGTGTGCCTGTGGTACGTGTGTATTTGTATGGTGTATGTGTGTGGTCTGTGTGTGGTCTGTGTGTATATGTGTGGTGTGTGTGTGTGAGGCATGGCATACATGTGGATATCGGAGGATTACTTGCAGGAGTCACCTTATTTTTCTTTGCATCCTGTGGGTCCCCAGGCATAGAACCCATGCCGCTGAGTTTGGTAGCTGTCAACTTTACCCATGGAGCCATCTCACCAGCCAGCCCGGGCAAAGACATCTTTAAAGCCTGACCACTTCTAAACAAACAAGAAGAATTTAAATGGTGGAAGAGAAGAGATTGTTGGCATCGCTCCGTTAGCGCAGCTTGGATATTCATTCTTGCTCACTCCAAGTCTGTCCCTGATGTCATGACTGAAGTGGCTGAAGTTGAAGTGAGCATGTGTGATTATGGGAAATAACCTGTTCCTAAAGAGAAAGCAAAGCAAAACGAAACAAAAATAAAACAAAACAAAACAACAACAACAACAACAACAAAACCCATGAATATGGTTATCACAGGAAGAAAAGAAAACCACTGCAGTCTTTTAAAAAATCTGATGATGTCACTTAGTAGAAGCACTTTCTGGAGTCCTTTACCCATTTCTCCCAAATGGCTCCACTGAGGCAGACAACACAACTTCCTTAAGTTTCTTACAACCCCAGAAGCAAGACTACACAAGACGAGCCACTTAGGTTTTGAAAGTGTGGAAACCACCATGGCGAGGGGCAGAGTTCTTCTTGCCAGATACCTGGGCAGAGTCCTGTGGGCTTGTTGAAGGACTAATCCTCGGCCACGTTTTAAATTGAGTCTACACAGTGGCTAGGCATGTTTTGTCCAAATGTGTCAAGTATTAGAGCATCTCAAATGTTCATGATCATCTTACTTCCACTCGGAGTTTATAGACCCACTTGAAGATCAAGGCCTGTGATTCCAAATAAGGTAATGGAATATGTTCTCCCTTGTACTAAATCTAGAAAGCAAGCAGGAACTGCTGTCTGCCTCTTCCTGTGTGATGCACCTTTGCATATGCCTTTCCCTTGAAATAATACACAGCAGAGAAGAACGTGAGCCACACAGCCACACTGGCAAGAAAATGTTACTCAAGTGAGATCAAACCTATTTTAAGCTCATTATGAAGGACGTGGTGTTCTACAAAGGTTTACCAAGCTTCCACTTACGTGTGGGGCACTTTGCTATTTTAGTGAAATTATAATCAGAGGTTTCTTAGAATAGAATAACCAAAGTCCTCCACCTGAAGAGAAAAATCTCTGAAATAAGAGCCCATGTGTGCATGTGTCTGTACATACATTGGGGTCTACACACAAGGATAAAGGGAAGTGTGGTTCCTGTGAGCAATCATTAATTCAAAATATCTGAAATGTGTTCCATTTTTAGATGGGATTTCTTTGCTTCTTTTTTTTTTTTTTTTTTTTGTCTTATTGAGTGCTAAATTTGTTTCTGGTGATCAATATCATGCTTTTTATGACAGAAAATAAATAGAAAAGCTGCAGAGCCTCAAGTGTAACCTTTGAGTCTCGGAAATTCCCAAATTCCCTATGATGACCTTTACCTGGAAATCTCTGGGGCCTTAGTGTTCTAGAGGTATGAATGCAGGAATCCTTCCTAGCTCAGTGCTAAAAAGTGTCCCCCCTTCGGCTTTATTCCTGACTTTCCAGCTATTCTGAGCTTTCCCAAGGTGACAAAATGTATGTTCTCAAGGACATGTCTGAGTTGTCTATTTTTATTTCTTTAGTTCCTATTGCCACTTAGAAGAATGCTGGATCCCTGTCTCAGCCTTCAGGAGGGACTCAGTCACCTCAGCTTGTGGTAGGACACCCAATGTAGTCCGTGGGGCGTCTGATAGAAGGGTCTTACACAGAAGACTTGGGTGCAGCTAACTGCACTCACAACTGCTCTCAAAATTTTAGTAAACTCATTATTTTGGGCGCAGATCTAACATTTGGAGAGGCCTTTCCAGGGTTTCTCTCGTATCACGAGCAAGTGCCACTGGGTCTCTCAAAGGAGACTACCTTTCCCTTGCCAGTCCAAAACTCTACCCTACCCTCTCCTTTGATAATTAATAATTACTGCTTCCCTCTCGGCACACTTCTCCAAGTATATGCACTCAGACCTCTGTAACTTGGTCGTGCCTATCACAGAAATCAGAAGCGTATTCTGAGAGCTGGCGCATCCACCTCCACTTGGCTCCCATGTACTCTGAAGCAGTGTGGACGATGGAGGCTCAAGAGGCCATCCCTCTTCTCATTCCCCCATCCAGTCTGAAGGGAGGAGGAGAAGTATGCCCCTGCTCCCTCCCCTAGATCCCCAGTCTTTCAAAACAACTGGATGCCAAAACACACACACCACCCATGAACAAAAGCAACTTCCAGGAAGTTTTTAGAGGTAATTTTTTCTATCTCAGCTACCTCAATGTTTTGTTATGACTAGTCGGCATTGCCACATACCTTCCTTCTCAAGCTTCCAAGTTCCCTATAATCAGAGGACATTTGTTTGCCTTACAATTTATGTTCTAGAAGGTCCTACCCAGAAGCCCCTCCCACCACCAGGGGAGGCTCCACTCCAACAAGACTGCCTACACCCTCAACCCTGTCTCCTGCACACATCAAAAGATCCAGGCTCTGTCCACAGAGCACCCTCATTTCATAAATGCTGACTTTAAGTAAACCTTTCTTAAAACTTTTCAACTCAATCCTGCAGTCTCAGAATCTTGTTCTCATCTAGTCTTCAGTCGTACCTTCTGTTATAGTATCTGCAGAAACAGATCATTCTCATCCAAGGTACCTTATACCACCATAGCAGATGTAGCCATCCCGAGAGTTAGGTAAGGCAAAGATTTCCAAAGCATCAGTGTCCATAAGGAAGAGTATTGTTAATTTGCCAATGGTGGCTAGCCCATTGTCTTACCTCCACTCTCAAAGAGCAGCAAAGGGCTGCCTTTCCCCTCTATACTGACATAATTTTGCATGTACAATTTCATTAGCAGATTAGAGAATGTAGGTAGTACTACACATACAGCCCATGGTATTGCAAGATCATAGGTCACTTGCAAAGGTAGAGGAGCTGAATTGTTGCTTTCAGCATTCCCAATTGACAACTGGGTTTCTAATTTAAATTGTGCTGGCAGCATATATGTTAGAAAAATGCTACAGAGCCTTTAGTAGTTATTATTCTCCCCTGAAATTTAAATTGCTTGAAAAAAAAAAAAAAGAAGAAAAACTAAAAGCAAAAGAGCAGTGGAAGAAAAATGATCCTTATGTAAATACCAGTCTCCAAAGAGATTAGTTTTGCAGATTCTGGAACCACTGGAAGAGGGGATACATGACTAAGAACCCAGAGAATTTCCGAGAGTTGACTGTGACGGTCATAATTCAGTCATTCACCAGCATTTAGAGATGCCTAGGTCTAGATTATACAAGGACATAAAGGATCTGGAAAGTGTGAGAGAGAGTCCCACCCACCAGCTGATACTGTCACAGAGCCCAACATAAGGTAGACATTGGGAAATGCTGGTTGAATTAATAAATGTCCCTGACTCTTCAGTCTTACTGGATGTTGAGTAATTTAAGGTATTATTTTCCTATTAGAGTAGGTCCTTACAAACAATAAATTTAAATGACTACATTTAAAAAGCTGTTTAACGGTCAAGACAAAGGAGTTTGTGGATATCTAAAGGCATATTCAACAAAAGCGCGAATTGTCACATGAGATAAAGTCAAACCGAAAGGCTTTTGAGCATCAAAGAAAACAATCAACAGGATGAAAAAAGAAAACCTACAAAATGGGAGAAAACATTTGGGAAGTATTCATCCAACGTGAAGTTACAGTTTAAATATGAGGTGCCCCCAGCAACAGGCTCATGAGTGGAAGGCTTGGTCCGCAGCTGGTAGATCCAGGCTTTGAGAGGTGACTCGATTGTGGAGGTTCTGACCTATTCTCTAATTTGATGGCACTATTGGTAGAAGTCAGAGTTAGAGGAAGCAGGTCACTTGAGTGTCCTAGTCTTTGGGTTCTGCCACATGCTCCAACGAAGAGATAGAACTTCACCATGACCCAAGAACCACGAAGTCACATGACCATACGCCTGAAACTCTGAAACTTGTGTATCTCAGAATTTCCTTTCAAGTGTTTGTCAAAGTGACAAACAGCAACACCAAACTAACACAAAATGAAATGGCTCAACAGCAAAAGAAAAATAAACGATCAATGAAAAATGGACAATGACATCAGTAGGCATTTCTCAAGCTATAAATCGCTAAGGAGTGAATGTAAAGAAAACATGCAGCATGACTCATCGTTGGGGGAATGCAGGTCACACCGACAGGGTGATCTCATCTTATCTAAGCACTAATGTCTATAATAATACCATTTTCAGGCTCCAAGTAACAAATACTAGAGTGGAAAATGGGGAGAGGGGATCTCCCAGACACTGCCAGGGGAAATGTTGATTAGTACAGACACTATGAAAAATAGAAATTTGTTCCTCAGAAAATCAGAAAAAGAGCTACTCTATGATCCCGCTATCCCACTGTTGAGTATATGCAAAATAATGAAGTCATTTTATCAAACAGCCTGTATGGATTGCATTCTATTTGTAATGGCTGAGATGTGGTGTTCAGCACAGATGTTCATTGGTGGATGTGGATTAGGAAAATGAGGGATTATTACAATGGAATACTATTCAGATGAAAAGAATAAAATTCAGTCATCTTTGGCACCATGGATGGGCCTGGAGGAGTCTATGTTATATGAAACGAAAGACATACATGTTCTCACTTATATGTAGAAGATAAAAAAAATATGTTCTCAAAAATGTAGAGTAGAATAGTGGAAACCAGAGCTTGGGAAGGACAGGTGAGAGGGCAGGAGAGAGAAAGGATGGTTAATGGGTTCAGGGGACAGCTGGATAGGAGGAGTAACTGTAGGATTGCTATGGTTGACAATTTATTTTATTGTCCAGACTGACCTTAAACTCTGTATTTAACTGAGGAAGACCTGGAACTCCTGATCCTCTTGCCTCTACCTCCTAGGTGCTGGGATTACAGGTGTGTGGATCACAGGACTGTGTCTATGCAGTACTGGAGATGAACCCTAGGGCTCTGACTATGCTACCAAGCACTCTATTAGCTGAGCTCCAGCCCCAGCCCCAGCCCCAGCCCCAGCTCCAGCCCCTGCCGCTGCCCCAGCCCCAGCCCCAGCCCCTGCCCCAGCCCCTGCCCCTGCCCCTGCCCCAGCCCCAGCCCCAGCCCCAGCCCCTGCCCCAGCCCCAGCCCCTGCCCCAGCCTCAGCCCCAGCCCCAGCCCTGCCCCAGTCCAGGGTTGACAATCACATACTTCAAAGTAGCTAGTAGAATGGATTTTAAATGTTGTCAATATGTAAAAAAAAAAAAAAAAAAGATAAATATCTGAATCAATTGACATGCGAATCACTCTGATCTGTTACTGTATATCATATATTGACATTTATCAAAATGCCACATAAATATGCTCAATTGCTGTATGTCCACTAAAAAATTTTAAACATATGCTAATCATTTAGGTCACTGGAGTGTAGTAGTATGCTGCTGTGTGTTCAGCAAGAATGACAAGGAGGCATATTTCATAACTGCAAATGCTACAGAGCTAGCTCAGCAGAGGAAACCACTGTCATGGCCAGTGCCAGACCCACAGAGGAACCCCGAGCATCTGAGCTCAGGTGTTTGAGTGATTCAGAACTCAGGTGCAAGTCATTAGTAATCATCTTCACTCACATAAATCCAGCACCTGCAGACAACACAAAATGCCAAGAACCTGGCAGCCCATCATCCAACAGTGCATAAAACAATCTTTTAAACACAACCAAAGATAAACTTCCACAACATTGGAGAATCCCTGAATAGCATGTAGAAAGTGGCCAAAGGATCTCAGAGCATTGGCTGAAGCAACTCCCTGCAGGGAGCAGGGTCAAATGCTGACCTCAGCTTCTTGGGAAATGGACACAGCCTACAAGAGCACAGGGAAGCTGTGCACAGGCACTGTGCTCTGGGTAACACAGCAGCTTCCCCTGGGAGTACCAGCTCACACCACTCATACTGCTGTGTAGGCAGACTGGAAACGGACAAGCAAATGGATGGTACGTGTCAGAGGTCAGACTTCCCCCTGTTGGATAAAAGCTGACAGATAAACATCCGTGAGTCCCTGTATTTAAATTGGACCACTCAGTATAAATTTATCATCAGCTTATCATAGCTACAAATGTGTCTGAATGTACTTTACTTACATATAGAATATTTATAGATGCACTTTCCTGTTCTGCCAGTGTAGAGGGACTACGATAAATGGCAGGTCACAAACCTAATGCCCAGATCTTGCTTCTAAATGGCACCTTCCAATTCTCCAATGGGAGACATGAGGGTTCATGGTGGAAAAACAAAACAAAACAAAACACAAAGTCTTTCCTTGGAGTTAGAAAATACAAAGAAGAAACCAGTATCTAATAGCACCAGAAAGTAAGAATGCACTTTTAAAACCTCTACCAAGGGAAATAGCTCCGTTAGTATAGTACTTTCCATAGGAGAATGATGATCAGAATTCCATCCTCAGAACACAGGTGAAAAAGTTTGGCACAGTGGAGGTGGAGGCAGGAGGATTGCTGGAGCTTGCTGGCACAGCCAAGCCTGATCAGCCATCAGTGAGAGACCAAGTCTCAAAAACCAAGCTGGGTGGGCCCTGAAGACTGACACCTCAGGCTGACCTCTGGCCTCCACATGCTTCATGTACACACAGACACACACACCTTCCACACACATGCACTCCACACACGAGGACACACATGGACACATGCATAATTAAAGGATATATCAGAGATCCAGAAGCCAGTAAAAGATCTCCTCGTGCTCAAAGCTGGAACAGTTCAAGCAAGAGAGTAGAATCAGCTTATGACCTAAATAAAATAAGAGTCTATGCCAACATAAAATGTTGAGTAGACCTGGCTCTGAATCCCATTCCAGGCACTTTGTAATACTTTGTAATACTTAATTATCATGTGTTCTTCAGCCCCTTCTTGGTTGATGACTCTGGTGGCCCCCATAGGCCCATATGGAGTGGCACTATTAGGAGGTGTGGCCTTGTTGTGGAAAAGGAAGTGTGTCTCTGGGGTTTGAGGATTCAAATGCTCAAGCCAGCTCTCCTTCTCCGGCACCGTGTCTGCCTGCTTGCTGCCATGATTCCCGCCATGCTGACAATGGACTTAGCCTCTGAACTGTAAGTCAGCCCCAGTTAAATGCTTTCCTTTATAAGAGTTGCCTTGGTCATGTGTCTCTTCACAGTGCTGGAACACTAAGACAATGACTTTGACAGTGCTAAGGACAAGAAGTAATCATCTGTTTTGAAGAACAGACCTCAAGTGAAATTCATCCCCCTTTCTTCTCAGGACGCCACATGGGTTTCAGGGTTTGAGGAGGAAGGACACAGGGTAAGGGAGAGTAAGTAAGGAAGAGACACTTGTACAGAAAAAAAAAAAAAATTCAAATCCTTTAAGTGCATCTCCCTGATGGAGGTGAGTACAATTCTCTACTTGTCAAATATGGGTTGTGAAGAATGACGTCCTCAAGAGCACATGTGGAAAAGGGAGAGAAAGCTCGTGTCCACTACAGCAAACAGAACACTCCCTCAGAGATCAAGAGATCAAGGCCAACAACAGTGGACAGTGATAATGTCAACAAATCCAATGGGTGCAATGCATTCAGACTCCCCTGTATCCTGTGTCCTTCGTTCTCAAACCTGAAACTCATGTGGAGTCATGAGAAAGAAGGGAGCTCAATTCCACACGAGGTATGTTCTGTAAAACAGGTGACGAGTCCTCGCCCTCACTACTGTCAAAGTCGTCAATCAAGGAGGGGCTGAAGAACACCTGGTAGTTGGATGTTACACAGTGCCTGGAATGGGCTCCAAAGCCAGAGTAGAGAAAAAAATACTTAAAAACTAAGGAAATGCACATAAACGGTGGACTTGTATTCTTTATAGTGTATAAATGTTGGTCTATGAATTACAGCAGACAGACTACATTAACATGGGAAACTGGATTCAGGGTATGTGGGGATTCTCCATATCACCCTTCTTTTTTTTTTTTTTCGTTTAGAAATCTGTCAACTTGACACCCAGGAGGCAGTCCTCCAGGGACATCTATGAGGCACTGTTAACCTTAAGGTTAACTTCTGCGAGTACCTGTGAAGAATTGTCTTGATCTCATTCATTAAGGTGGGAAGACTTTTTCCATTGTGGGCGACACCATCCCCTAGGCAGAGGAGCCCAGACCGTATATGAGCAGCGGAAGTGAGCAAGCACTAGCATGCATTCATTCACTGGGAGGATGGACTGTGACTACTTCTCTCAAGCTCCTGCTACTCGGCAATGATGAACTGTAATCTGGAAAATGTGAGCCAAGTTGCTTTTGTCACAGTATTTTATCTCAGCAACAGGAAAATCCAAAACTGGTCTAAAATTTAAAGTTATTTTTTTTTCTTCCATAGTGTTAACATGGAAGTTAAGCCATGCTAAGTAAGCATGTTAAGTCTGTATGTAAATAACTTTTTCTCCCACTAATGTTGATGGAGTTAAAGTGCCCCTTTCCTATGCAAAATAAGAATTTTAATGAAATTCACCCTTGATAAAATCCTTAGGAAGCTCACTGCCAAGTATTAGCAGACTGGGCTGAGCTGACTAATGCTCAGAGGCCAATGTCACTGCTGGTTGCTGGTGGCTCCTGCCTATTCTATATAATATGGTTCTGTGTATCGATGCAGGCACTGCCTCACACAGCAATGTGACCCAAGCTTCCCACATTCAGCACATTTTGAAGCAAGAGCATGACGCTAAGACCCTAAGACGCTAAGGCCAAATGTGTGTGAGTCCTTGGGGAAATGGGTTTGCAGGAGGTCTGGGAGAGGGCCGGGTGCTTGGCTGGTCTCTGCAGCCAGGAGCTGCATGGAGACAAGGCTTGTGGCTTATGGAACTTAATCTGAAACTCTGAACCTTGCTCCGAGAGAAGCTCGAGGATTTATGATCTTGTTTTTTAAGGAGTGGAACAAGAAGGAAGGCTTGCAGAGTCCTCTAATGATTAACCCACATGTTTGCCTTGTTCAAGTTACAAAAAAGAAAATAAAAGCCCTTTATTTACAAAGAATTTAATGAATTACTTATCAATAAGACTCACTAAAATATTTTGTTTTCTTAGCATATAAATATGACAAGTAAGGAGACTTATTTTAACAATTGTTCTTTGTTGACTTTTAAAATCCTTTAGAAGGTTACAGTAAATGTGGAGTCACTCAAGAAACTCGTTTTAGAAACACCTTTCTTTTCTACTTTCTTCTCTGCACAGCAAATATTCTTGGTAGTCTTGGAGATGAAAACTCTCACCCATTTAGTTTATATTTACATCTTGAGAGCCCTTAGTATTGAACTCATTTTTCATTGCATAAGCCCCATAGCACCTGTTAAATTATAAATTGTATTTATTCCCAAGTAAAGCTTTCTTGGCTATAAATATTTTATTCTCCTATCAAATGTTAATATTTTGTCTTATCCGACTAATTCTATGTTTACTTCACCCAGTTCCTCCGTAGATATGAGAAGTGAACTTTTGCTTTCATCCTCCGGCCCTTTCCCTTTTCTCTCTTTTCTTTCCAAAATGCTTAATGAGCATCTTCTCCGGTGAGGGTTTAGGGAGACCAACACAAATGTCGGACAGCAGATGGGAGCAGCTCACGGATATCTGGGAGAAGCGGGTGAGAGGATGGGTAAGCCAATGTCGCTGTACAAGGATGAGGGCCGAGACCACAGAGGCTGTGCCTGAGGAAACGCTGGACCGAGGCTGCTACCGGGAGGGAGGTGCCTCTCTGGGCTTCCTTCCCATACCCAAAGCTTTATCGTCCTTTTCAGAAGGTTTTCTCTGTGTCTTGAAATGAATCTGAAAGTGGATCCCTTCAATCAACTTTCAAATGCATCAGATGTAATGGAATTAATCAAGCTACCTTAAAATGAGCTGCCCTCTTCTAGGCAACACCCTCTGCAAGTACAGACTGAGCAGAAGGAGGCATTTGTTTGTGGTGAATCCATGAACAATCCCTCTCCTGATCAAACAGAAGGGATTGATAAAAGTGACAACAAAGACACACTGCTTTCTGCGGTATTTAATCACATATTTGCGTGGAGAGCCAGATTTTTTTTTAAGGCTTAAGAAAGCTATCGAGATCATCTTTAATAGTTTTACCTTGTTTTCTTCTTAGACAACATTTGGTCCTTTGGAACTTGATTAGGGGTTTCTGGTTTTTTACATCAACTCAAAGTGACAAATAGTTAACAAGCCATAATCTGAGAGTGATTAAGCTGATCTCCATGGCTGTCTTGGAAAAAGAATGTCCCCATTGTAATCTACAAGGGGTCAAAGTGGAATCCTGTCAGAGGGTCTTAGTGTCATGCTCTTGCTTCAAAATGTGCTGAATGTGGGAAGCTTGGGTCACATTGCTGTGTGAGGCAGTGCCTGCATCTATACACAGAACCACATTATATAGAATAGGCAGGAGCCACCAGCAACCAGCAGTGACATTGGCCTCTGAGCATTAGTCAGCTCAGTCCAGTCTGCTAATACTTGGCAGTGAGCTTCCTAAGGATTTTATCAAGGGTGAATTTCATTAAAATTCTTATTTTGCATAGGAAAGGGGCACTTTAACTCCATCAACATTAGTGGGAGAAAAAGTTATTTACACACAGACTTAACATGCTTACTGTTCTTTATATTGTATTTAAGTTGTGCCCCTCAAAAAGAGTTTATTCATCCTGAATGTCAATAAAAATTGCTAATGAGATCACCAGGGTGACATAAAATTCTCCCTCATGCAAAGGTAGCAAAGTCTAGAAGAGAAGGAAATGTCTCAAGGTGCTTAGCATATTACCTGGCTTCAGTGTGCTGTGGGTGTGAGTCTGGGTATAGCTGTGACGTTTTAATGCTTGTTTCATTAAATATGGAAAGTCCTCATGGTGGATCTTTGTCTAAAGGGCCTCCCTGCCAGAATAGGATGCTCTATTCCAGTCTAACTCAATCTGGGATGCAGAGTGCTGACTCCAACACAGGACTGGGCTTCATTCATCTTCCCCAGCCCCATCTGCACTATGACAGCGGGCCACAGAGTGAGGCAGAAATGCCACCTAGAAAAAGGCTATTCAGAACTCGCTGCTGAGAGGCTGCCCAAGACCCCTCTGCTGCCTGCCTTCTGGAACTCTTCTTGCCCTTCCTTGCTTTTCTCCTTTACTTTCTTGGGAACAACCATTACTTACTCAGATCCTGATCAGCCTGTGCCAGAAAATAGCTCATACCCCAGCCTAGCTTAGACAGTATGTGTTCCCATCACACCCGTGGCAGGACCTCCCTGCAGTGGGGGAACACTCCTTGAATCCCCGACAATGTCATGATTGTGGCTTGCACATTGGCCCACAGATGCTGTGAAGTGAAAACGGTGATAAGGACTCCGGATGGGTCAGTTTGGAGGAGGAGGAGGGCAGCTTGCAAGACCAATACTGCCTACTCTGAAATCACCAGTATAGCGTTCAGCACACAGGAGAAGGCCACAATTGAGGTTGTCACCATCTGATGAAAACTGAGATAACTTCTCTGAACCAATACAGGAGAGTTACATCAAAGTAAATTCTAACGGAGAAGAGGTGATTCCTGAAGTGTGTGTGTATGTGTGTGTGTGTGTATACACGTACATGTGAAGCATAAGCTTATATATAGCATACACACTGTCTTGTGAAAGAATGTGCCAGCCATTTGGGACATGTTTTCCTCTGCTTCTGAGAAGAAATTTCTTGGCTTGCCATGACTGGCACTAATTCAAATGAGATAATCCCAGCAGAATCACTCACCTTGTCATTCCAAAACCCAGATAATATTTAGTTTTAAAGTAATTATTTCTGTCCTTTTCTCAAAGGTGATTAGGCCGTACCACTAATTCCCAGAAATGAAGTGGTTGGAATTTGTTAGTCATAACATTGGCACTTCCCATAGAACCAGAAGGACCCCAGTCAAGAAAGCAAGAGGACTAATTGTCGTCCCCGTATGATCACTTCGGTTGTAGAGACCTAGCAAAACTGTCTGGTGTCTTTAAAATTCCTGAAATCTAACACAGGGAAACCAGAGTCTCAAAGTGGTTGTGAAAGAACACGGTTTAGGATTGGTCAAATTGCTTGGGAAGGTTTCTTTTCAGAGGTCAGGAAGCTTTCTAGAAAATTCCAGGTAGTAATTGTGCTTAGCTTGGCGGGCTTTGTGTGGTCTCAGTCACAGTTGCTCAGTTCTGCTGTGGAAATGCAGAAAGGCACGGGTCCTGAGAAACATCAAGCACACTGCAAGTTCTTTCCCTTTGTAACACCCATCCTGCATATTTTTTTTATAGTAATCACATATGATTAATAAAGGATTCTGGATTTGAATGCTTACTCTGACCCTAAGAAGCTATGTGACATTAGGCATGTTGTTTGAGTTGCTAAGCCTTGATTCCCACATCAAATCATCACTAATTGCTTTGAATTGTGAATATTGAGGAAAATAATAGTTGCCAAGCATGATAACTGATCAATAATTGTATTGTCACCCGAGTACAGTGTCCTCAAAAGTCCTCATTCGTCAACCAGAAAGCAAGCATTGCTTCCCCTGCCTGTAAGCTATATGTGTAAGCTCTAAGTTCTATAAACTGGTTACGACCATGATCAAGTTTGTCACCCTAGAAATTCCATATCCTGACTGACTCCTATCCACTGATCTCACCCGGTGATCATTATTGAGGGTAAACATTCACTCATCGCTTTTAAGCAGATTTGCCAAGGGAAAGGATCTACATGTTTTAAATCCATTTAGTGTCATCATCTAATTGCATGGGCTCACATTTTGTGTGTGTGTGTGTGTGTGTGTGTGTGTGTTCTCTTTCTTCTTCCACCAACACAAGGCTTCTTTTGTCTTTGATTTTCCGATAATTAGCACAGTACTGATCATATAGCAAGCACTTAGTAGATGTCTTTTGCAGGAATGTTGGCTACAGGATGGAATGGAGACAAGGAACTAATGTGAGGTCAAAGCAGCAGCCTGTGACTCCCAAGGGTGTTTTCTTGGGACCCTGATTTTCTACTATGTATGTTGTCTCTTCCAGGAACAGGACCATTCTCAAAGAGAAGAGTCATTTTGGTAGTATCTTTCTAGGGCGGAGCAGAGCTGAGGCAGCCCATTCTGAAAATTCTGTTAAAAAAGAGCTATTAGTAGATTTTTCTGTAAACTCACTTAAAATTATGTTTCATGCTCCTCTACTCTCTCAGTGGAAGAGAATTAATCTGATTCATTCCAGGCTCTTTTTCTTGAACCACTGTGGGATCTGGGCTTCATCCAGAACAAGGGATCCATCTTCATCCCTGAAGGGTCATCACACTGTATAGCAATGCACATCCCATACACAGGGGCCAGTGTGTTGTTGCTCTTTGCCATCCTGGCAGTTCCTGCCAATGTCATGCTTTTTCTGCTCTGTCCCTGATCCATCAGGCACAGAGTTGACTCTGTCCTCTACATCCTGGTTCTTTTATGCCCTTGGGGCAAGAGGCATTAATGTCCTAGGCGATTTATGGAAGAAGGGTAAAGGGTTCAAGGAAATGAAATGGACACTAGCATACACATACAAAGAAGAATAAAAAAATCTGGTTAATGGTTCATAATCCCACTGCCACATAGATCATTCAAAGTAAGATGAATTGAGCAAATTGAATGTACATCTGTGTACAAATAGCCTCTGAAGTCCTAGGGAACAAAGTTGTTCTAAAGTATAGAAGACATTTGGAATTAGAGCAAACTCGCTATTGAAGCAAACAAAGTAGGACACTAGGTTGAAATATTAGGGATGTCTGAAATTGACAGTAGCTGCTTCAAGAGCCAGCATGTTCTTGGATAGAAAATGCAACGCTGAGGTTCTGAGGCTTGCTTAGACAGATATTATGAAAGAGATGGAGAAGAAATGACTGGATAGATAGTCCTTAATATTATCCGGAATGTGATTCTTCAGGAAGGAGTATGTGGCTGTGTGTGTATAACTCACAGAGATCATGGAAGGGGAGAAGAGACAGAGACAGACGTGAGGAGGAAGAGGAAGAAGAGGAGGAAAGAAGAAAAGAGAAGAGAGGAAAGAGAAGCAAAGGGGAGGGGAGGGAAGGGAAGGGAAGGGAAAAGAAGGGGGTTCATTAGAGAATCATCATATGCCGTTTTGAAGATTTGGAGGCTAGGTAAATCCAAGATCTTCAGGGTAGACCAGCAGGCTAGAGACACAGGGAACTGTTGCTCAGGTCCAAAGGTCATCTGTTGGCAGAATCCCCTGCTCAAGGAAGCTAACTACTTGATCTACTAAGGCTTCAAGTACCTGAACAAGACCCACCCACATCTGAAGGATAATCTTTATTCTATCTTATCTAAGAAACACCTTCACAGGAACACCCAGAACAATGATTGACCACATACCTAGGCACCCCAGGATTCAATTCAGCCAAGTTGACACATAAAATTAATCACCACAGTACGGTTCATAATAACTCATTCCAGTTTCTACTCAGTTTCCCACATCCTGACGATCATGTAATATCAAAATGAGTCTTTGAAAACAACTTTTGAGATTCTAAGATACAAGGTCCTATATAATCGTCCATGTTTTCTACTTCCTCCTGGGTCCTCTCCTCCCATTTCCCTTCTTCTTACACCCTTCATTTCCCTCAGCATCCATCCCCCAAGTTTCTCTTAGAGGAGAAAGATGCTGGAGAGAGAAAAACAGGTTAACTGTAATACTTTTACAGGGTGATACCACGGCATGTTGCAACACTCTTATGCCCGAGGCAAATGTATGTGAGACAAATTCCTCTTTTAGGCGCACGCAGTACTGTAACTCAGCACCTACTGATCTTAGCCCTTTGATGTCTTCATATGTATTTTTCTTCTTACTCTGGTAGGTAATTTTCAAAATGAAACACGAGTTTAAAGCACTGAAGTTCGGCTCCCAATTTCCTATGGGAAAAGTTTAAAGACCTTTTGCATACAATTGTTTGCATAAGCTCTGTTGCAAAAGGCACTGCAGGAGCGCACACTGTGGCTGCTCCAATCTTTGTACCTATGGTTGGTGCTCTCCTTGCTGGTGTAGATATGGACAGGAAGTGGTGTGCTCTTCTCCACATGGAGAGACTCAGCCCCGGAAGGACAGGTGCAGAGACAATGTTGCCTATTGGAATGTCTGTGAAAGAGTGCCATGACCAGCTTGCTCTGCTTAGAGTCATATTTCGGAATATATGTTTCAAATAAAAGGCAAAGGACAGTTCTTTTATTTCACACCAAATTGAAAGTGAAATTGCTGTATAAATAAGTCATAAGTTGCTGGGCCTGGGGAGAGTTAGGTTAAAAAGGAAAAAAATAAAGGAAAAAGAATTTTTAATGAGCCTTATTTAAAACTACCAAACATGAGAAGTAGCCCAAATATCCATCAACTTATAAATGAATTTTAGTCGGTTCCCATGTAGAAAACTACTTAGCAATAAAAAAATTTGAAAACTGCTGCATTGTAGAACAATGTGAATAAGTCTCCGAAGTGTTATGGGTAATGTAAGAAGCCTAGCCTGAAGTGCTAGGTACTGTGTGGTCCTGTTTGTATAACTTCCAGGAAAAGGCAAAGCTATCTAGACAGAAACAGACCATAATGTTCATGGGTGTGTGATGGATGGCTAGAAGGGATGACAACAAAGGAGAGAAATTTGGGGGTATCTTGACTGTGGTAGGTCCATGTCTGTCTTAGATTGTGTAAATTCTCAGAGTATAATGCCTAAGAAGAGTGATTCCACTTTAAATAAATCATAAAACCCTAACACCTAAAGACGGCTAATTTGGTGACCATAAAATATCTCAGCACAGGTGACCTGGAAATGGCGTGTTTGACAGCACCAGAATCTCAGAGCCATGGTGATTCCTGGATGTGACTGGGAGAACCTTGCCCTTCTTCACTCCCCCAAACCACTGCCCTTCGGGGAGAAGAGAAAGAACAAAGCACAAACCCTGGTTTCTAGGCAATTCTGTCAGGTAAGCTTTGCCAGGACCCTGAGTTGTTTCCCCAACTCTTTCCTTATCACTTGGAAGACTAAAAACATGCAAATCGACTGAAGCCTTTTGGGGACTTTACTACATACACCAGAGAACCCTGTGGTCCCAGCTTTAAGTGAATGAATGCTTTAAGTGGGTTCCCATTGAGTAAACTGTTCTGTTTCTGGACATACTGTGGTTTGAGTGTGGCTCGTGGCTTCCAAACTCATGTTGGAATTTCACCCCCATTGTGTGATATCCAGAGGATGGAAATTTAATCTAATCCTGATGTTTAGAAATTTAAGCTAATCACTCAGAGGTGATTGAAGCTAGATAAGGCCATTCCATCGGAGTGAAACCTCGTTACTGAAATCCTCCTATCTGTTTAAGAAAGAAAACAAGAAATAGACATACAGGCATGCACCCTGTTTTACCATTTGATTGTTCACATCATTTTTTGACTCTGTCAGCAAGAAAGCCATCACCAGATGCGTGCCATGAGTCTTGAACCAGAAATGTGAACCAAAACAGATTCTTTATAATTTACTTAGTCTTTACTAATGTGTTGAAGCAACAGAAAACAGACTAATATAGCACCCTTTGAATGGTATGCCAAGACAACTAAAAAGACAGGATTTCTATTTGCCTTGAAGGGTTGAAACAAAGTATATGGGTGAGAGTTGCTAGGGTGAAGCTATCAAATTTCAGGGCAGTGATGTGCCACTTACACTGCCAGCCAACATTTCATTTGAACTGGAGGCCATGGGTTCTTAGCCGAAACAGTATAACTGAATCCTAATTGACTGAAGAGAATCGTGGGTAGACAAACAGGAGACTTCACAGGGATGGGAAGAAGACAGATGAAAAATAAGCCAATCCAGATGCAAGTGAGTATCTCAAGTTGCAACCAACAGTGATTTGAACTGTGAGCCATCTCCAGGATGTGATTTACATATCTTCTCTCTTCATCTGGATCCACCAGGGTCTAAACTTGTTCACTCCTCTGCAAAAATAGGATCTTTAATACATGCACTGCCGCCTGGTATACTGCTGACTTGCATGGGCACCGAAGTGCCTCCCTTCCTGAGAGAGCTGCAGAAAATCACATCATTAGCACCCTGCTAGCTTATTTGCTCAGCCAAGCATCAGACGTGCACTGCAGAACACTGCCTTCTGTGGGTAATGTGTGTTCTTCCACACCTGAGACCACTCATCTGCTACACCTCCTCCACCAAGTCCTCTTTGTGATAGAGCTTCTAATAGTTTACTGTTCCTCAACAATATGCAGACTCCAGGTTGAGTTGGACTTTCAGCTTTGCTTGAGAAAGCATGGACTTGTTTTGGGTACCTTATCACTTTGGCGTTGACTTAACACTAACCTCTGATAGATAATAAGGATTGAATAGGAAGAGATGAGGCCACTCAGTCAGAATGGTGGCTGTAAGCCCTGGCGTGTGTGTGTGTGTGTGTGTGTGTGTGTGTGTGTGTGTGTGTGTGTGCATGCTTCAGAGGACCTGTATCCAATGAGCACCCTGAAAGTCATGCTGCTTTGTGTCGGGAACATTGTTGGACTGACACAGGTTAAAAGACACAGAACAGGAGGGGATTAGTTCAGAGGGAGCAATATTTGGCTACTTCAGCAGTCAGAAGTGACACAGATTCAGTACAATCATGTTTCCCCACCTTCTTTTACACAAGAACATGGGATTCTTAGACTACTGCTCCATGAGATCTGTAGATGCTTCACGTACAGATCCTCACCCACCAGGATAGCTCACAGAACCCCTTCCTGCTTCTTCCTGCTGGGGTGCCTTGTGTCAATGCTCACGGGAGTGCATGTGTGCTTAGGCAGCAAAACAAGCAATCGAGGCAGGACATAAACTGCAGTTAGACCAAGTTAGAGAAAATGCCTTCTTGGCAAGGTGGGCGGCAAAAGTGCCAGACTCTAAAACAATGTGTGCAGGTTGGAATGGATGCAAAATGGTTGTGAATCAGGGTTTCTGACCTCTGGTTCATTGTTGGTTTGGTTGTTTGGTTTTTGTTGTTGTTGTTGTCGTCATCATTGAGACAAGAACAAGATGGAAGCCTGTAAAGTACTTACAAACAGCAAAGGCAGGTTTGGAAGTAAACACTGAAGGAGCTGACATAGATGGCTGGGAGTTCAGGATGGACTGAACAAGGGGGCGAGGGGCTGGGGCAGTGGGGGGAGAGAAACACTATTATAAACATTTTAAAACTAGCCAAACAAACAACCAACATCAGACTAACAGCATTAGACTGGGGAAGAGAACAGGAAAATGAGGGTTCTAGAACTGAATAAAATAGAAATTATGGAAGAAAAAGTCTTTAGATCCTCCTGTCAATGGTGACTCATGAAAGGGGGCATCACCTAGGTGACCTTGAACGCTAAAGCTTGGAAACATCTGGAGAGAGATAACCTGAGAAATAATTAGAGATTGTGAACTCCTTCCTGGAGCCCAAATGGGAGGGCAAATTAACTGTTGGATGTAGGAGACACCAGCTTTTGGAAGAATTCATTCAGCATTACTTCACTAAATTATTAGAAACCTTACAAGATTTTTTTTTCTTTTAAAGACAGGATCTTATTTTGTAGCCATGGCTCGCTTGGAATTAGACCACGCTGGTCTCGAGCTCATTGAGATCCACCTGCCTCTAACTCCTAAGTGCTAAGGTTAAATGCATGCACCACTGTGCACTGGAGCACCTCAGTGTTGGTTCCTAGTTTTCTTTTTCTACACCACCAACAGCCTTTGAGCTGAGTATCACTAACAGCGACTTCTAATCTCACTCCTACGTTTCTGGTCTCTAGAAAAAGCAGGTTCTACTTTTTGGTAATTTGTTTTATACAATGAGAGCTTTGAGGGTTCTTGTTTTGCTTTTGGTAAGGAGTGACTATGTCTCAAGATTTATATATAAAATATATAAATATTTCATATTGAGATGAATCAGCTAGCAAAGGTGCTCGACACCAAACCAGAGGACATGAGTTCCATCTCCAACCCATGCACGCACACACTTCACTGTTGGATGGATGTTTTTTTTTCAAAAACATCAGCATTTATTGAAAGTATAGGATATGTCAGACTCCAGTCTTGATATAACATGCAACTTAGTGTCCTCAGCTCACAAAGGAATGAGCTGGAGAGATGGCTCAGTGTTTAGGTACACTTACTACTCTTCCAGAGGAAAGGTGTTCAGCTCCTAGCTCCTTCAGGGCAGCTCACAACAGTGGTTACTCTAGTTTCAAGGGATCCAGATGCCCTTTTCGAGCCTCAGCAGCACCAGGCATGCATGTGGTAAACAGACATATGTGCGGCAAGGCGCCTCTACATAGGAAATGAAATAAAAATCATTTTGAAAATTAAAATAATCCTTGTGAAGAAGATGCACAGACAGTGCATTTGATAGGCAAGGAAACGAAGTCAATAGAAGCACCAAGAAGGGACACCCCAGAGTCAGAGGGATGGCAATGATGTCATCTTTGTTTGAAGTCTCCAAAGTGTGGCTGGAACTAAATTTAAGAGTTGGCTTACCCTGTAACCGAGTGATGATCTCTGTAGAGACACAATATACACAAATTGATATTTACCCAGACACGGTCTTCTAGGATATATCTGGGCCAAATTGATTGGTTACTGAAGGCATAGAATTTTTTTCCATTCTCCCTCCTCCATGCCACCCACATGTAGCTCCCTGGAAACGAGAACTGGATCTTTCTAGACCCCATGAGTTACTCCTCCCAGTTTGCCAATCACAGGTTGCGCAGTGTTAGAGGCGTGGCTCGTGGGCAGTCTCTCTACAGTGCACTGCATGATGATGTGTCCTGTTCCATGGGTTAATAAACAAAGCGAGACTGTGCCCTGAAAGTTACATTTCTTTCCCTCTGGACACGAGCAGTGCAGGGCCTTGTAAATGAAGGCTGCTGTCATACCTGGCTTAGTCAGCTGAGTTGCAAGAGATTTTTGTTTGTTTTATTATTTTTATAAGAACACATGTCTGCTTGAAAAAAAAAAGAGATTGCTTTTGTGATCAAAATCCCAGCGCTGTGTCCTGGCTATGAGTCCTCTCTCTTCTCTCTGTGTCTTGTGACGCTGACCCAGGAGAGAGAATAATAGATAATGGAGGATTATTTAAAGGAGAATTAGAGATAAAACACTTCAGTTCCCTGGTGTCAGATGTACATTTTCTTCTGCTTTTTATGCTTCTGAGAGTATCTTACTGGAACCCGTTTTCTCATCAACACCCCCCCCATTCCTAACTCCACCCCCATACCACCCCAGGGCCCCCAACCTCCCAAACTCCAATCCCTAACTCTAACTCCAACCCCCAACCCCCAACCTTAACCCAACCCCCCAGCTCTAACCTTCAATCCCAACCTCCTGCCTCTGAACAGCCCCCCCCCCCAACACACACACCAGGCAATCCTGTCTGGCAGCTCTGCGGGTGTCCCCTCAGCCTTAGCTCACAAAGCCTGTTTGTTAATCAGCCCATCACGTGTCTTTTGACCCTCTTCCTACCCTGCTTTCTCCACATCTCTTCCAGCCAACCACGGCTACCACTTCGAAAGGAGAAAAAAGCCAAACGGTCAGTCAAAAGAGCTATTATCCTGAAGAGTCCTTAACAAGGACTAGGGCTTTCCAGTAAATGAGTCCAGAGTCCTCGCTGTTGCTCCCCTCCCCCTTCTAGACCAGCTGGTCCCCACCCCACAAACCTCCCATTCCTGGGTCACCACAAAGCTTGCTCACCCTATGTTCTGTGGCCACTAGGCATTCTGGGAAAGCTCTCAGCCGCCATCATTGTGTCTGACCTGCAGTCTTAGCTGAGACTGTCAATCCTGATGCCGCCCTCTGACTTTATGTGAAGGGCAGCAGTGGTAACACTGTGCAGAGGTAGTATCTCTATAAGATCCCTCATGCCTGATTACAGCAAATTCTCATATCCCTTCAGCATCTTCGGTCCTATTCCACACCTAATCCTGTCTTCCTAGACTTGACTTTTCTGGATATTCCATACAAGTGGATGACACCACAAGCAGTTGTCCCTGTTGGGCCTTTTTAATTTAGCATAGTGCTGGTAAGGTTCAAGAGCAGTGGTTCCCAACCTTCCTAACGCTCTGACCAACAGTTCTTCATGTTGGAATGACCCCCAACCATAAAATTGTTTTCGTTGCTAACTCATAACTTCAGTTTTGCCACTGTTATGAGTTGTAATGTAAATATCTGATATGTCTTAGGAGACGTCTGTGAATGGATCATTCGACCCCCGAAAGGGTCATGAGCCACAGGTTGAAAACTGCTACTCTGAAAGAACATGGAATGTTGTAAAGTGAAACAATAGTTTATGAGTTTATTCTTTCTTTTAAAAATTCTTGAATGTAATTCCATTGTACTGAGTATATCACATTTCATTTACTTATTCTGGAAGGAATGGACATAGGAGCTCTTTCCATGATGGCTATTATTGGTTATGCTGTGTGATTGTGTGTGCAAACCTTTGTGTGGTCTTGTTTTCATTTCCCCTAGAGTGGGACTCCTGGGTCATGTGGCAAGTTTATAACCTGTAAAGAAATTGTGAAACAGTTTCCCAAAGGGTCTGTCCATGAAGGAGGCTTCATTAGGGAGGCCTAATGGATTCTCCAAAGGGGATGAGGTTATGCTATCCTCTGGGACTCCTTGTGTGAAGGGCTCTGCTTAGCTTTGCTCTGTCTACAGCATGGAGAGTAAGTCAAGCAGTGGGAGCCATGAACGAATTCCCTCAAATACTTCTTATTTCCATATCCTTAACTCATTGCTGAGTTCATGTTCAAACCAAACAACCTCAAGACTCAGAAGAACAGGATTAGAGATGACCTATGAGACCCTGGAGAGTCGCCGAGCATTCAGAGCCTGAGTTCCCATAGCCTGAGTTCCCATTGCAAAGAAAATCAAGAATGAGGCCGTCCCTCATATGCTCTTCAGCCAGTACTATGTCTGCCAGTGGATGTGAGCCAGGATGTAGTCCCCTTGTGGCTTTGGTACACACTGTGTGAGGGAAAGAGGCAGACTTTTTCATCCATGCACATAAAAGCTCAATAGTGGAACCCACCCTTGTTCCTAACCAGACACCCTAAAACTGGAGAGGGGAGGAGCTATCAATGAAAACAGGCATCCCCTTTGCAAGTCAGGCAAAGCCCCTATAAACAGAATGAGGGATGTATGAACTTCCTATTAGAATACAGCTTTCAGGAACTTGGCTCCTACATGAGACCGTTTACCTTCTCACTGTGAGTGCATACCACTCCATTGGACTATTTTTAGTTTAGTAAATATGTTAGCTTCCTGCTGGCTACTTCTAAAATGTATCCAAAACTGAGTAATAAAGTCATACAGATTTTATTCTCACAGCTCTGAAATCCAAAATCTGGGTGTTACCAGCGCCAGGCTCTGTCATTTGGTTCTAGGAGAGAGTTCTCTACTGTCTCCCCAAGTGTCTGATATTGGCAGGCAACAACTAGCATTCTGTGGTTCATGGATATATGGTGCCCTCTTTCTCAAATGGTGATTGATGTTGGCAGTCTACCTTTGTCATTCTCTGGCTCCAATGCATGGCACCACTCATACTGTCTTTTCCTTGTGTGTCTTCACATTGCTGTACTTTGTATGTGCCTGCTTCTGTAGGAGTTTCTCTTTTCAGAAGGACATCAGCTACACTGGATGAAGGCTTACCCTAATGACCTCATTTTTACCTTAGTTAGACCATAAGGAACTTCCTGCCAAATAAGTCACATTCTTAGCTCTAGGGATTAGAGTTGCAACATACCTTTTGTGGGGAGAGGGATACAGTTCAAACTATGGCAAGTAAAGTTTTAAAAATTGCTTCTTGTAAAAACATAATAAGGTGTCTGTCGCTGAAAGTACATCTAATAAAAATTACAAATTAAAGAGAAAATGTGACCATCTCCCCAACACTGATATCTGAGCTCTATAGTGTGTGGGCAGGAGAAAAGATCATAAAGACTTGGAAGCAAATTTCTTTTCAAGTGAGGCATCTCACATTTGTTATTTCAATGCCTTTCAGTTGGAGCAGAAAAAAAAAAAAAACTATCCAGTGCTTAACATATGATAAGTAATTTCAAATATTTGATCCTGAATAGAGCTGTGTAAGATCAAAGATCAGAGAGAATTTTTACAACCTTGGGGAAGAACTTTTCTTCCTCTCCTCACTCACTCTCATTCTCTATTATGGTGCTTTGGGGACCCTGACTGCCACCAGCTTGGACCTGACATCAAGTCCAGTTCTCAGGGTGTACCTTCTCATGGCTCGCTGATAGTAAATTCTCTGATATGCAGCTACCCCTAAGCACCCTATGAGATAGTCCCGTTCTCCGTGCGGTTCCCCATTAAGCCCACATTACCCAGCCCACTTGTCCACTGGGATTCTTTCTTCAGTAGCGTTCTTTGCAACTTTCTGTCGCTATCCATAAAGCAATTAAGCTCCTGTGACAACTCTTCCATTGCTCTCTATTCTTCAAAGACTTCGCATTAGATAGTCGAGATTTTCAAAGTCTGGAGGAAAGAGGGCTTGCGTTCTTTTTTCATGGTCTTTTCTAGACGACTGTGTCCACCAACCCTCCACTTCTCCGTGTCTGTTTTGTTCTTATTGATGATATGACTCCTGGTATCACTCTCAAGAGTGCAGTGGCGTCCTCGACTCTGCCAGATGGCTACTAAGGATTGCATGTAGGGTCTCCTGCTTGCCAGGAAGCTTTCTAAATATATCCCACTGACTTTCTTACCTGTATTGACATCACTGTCATCCTATCAGTCCTCAGAGACTGGAATTCTACTGGGCATCGTTAATTTCTTTGTTTCCTTCTTAACGCCCTCAACACAGTTGTTCTGAGAAAGTTTAAATGAGAGAAGCAACATAAATCACCATACACATTTAAGCTGACACAGTCAGTGCTTTATTATGTAATCTATTTTTTTTTTAAAAAGGCACTTGGTCAATCAGTAAGTACTGTAGTGTTCTCCAAGTCTGCCCCTCTCAAATGCCACTGGTACCCATCCTGATCTCCTCCTTGCCATGTCCCTATCAAAGCCCGCCATCTCCCATCTGGACCTGGGATAGAAACTCTCTTGTTATGCTACTTGTTTCTTATGTCTTTCCCTACTTCCTAGTCCATCTGGAATACAAGATCCAAAGAGCTTAGATGATGTCACCCTGCTACTGAGAAATGTCTGAGCTTTCTTGTTGGCTCACCTGGAAACTAGCCCTTCGTATCCAGTGTCACCTTACAATTCTAGTGTGTTTCCTGTCACCATGCTCCAGACAGGCTGCCATACAAATCTTGGGCCACTCCCAATCCATTCCCTTGTAGATACCATTCCTTCAGTCTGGAAAGTCCCCATTGTCCCAAAATAGCAACCTTTCTCGTTGTGCCAAGGCCCCTTCCTCTATGAAAGGACTGTTTGTGTCTCTTTTTCTGCACTGCCCCGGCTCACATCCATTCCCTCAGAGGGCTTCTATTTGTCTCTTACTGTTTTCCCTATAAAATCTCATCCAGTGCTACCCAAGTAGAAACAACTCGATAAATATTCATTAACTGAAATCAAATACCTTTCTGATGTTAAGGTGAGAGACATTTCTGTTCATCCATATGGAGAAAAAGCAGGCGTGAGAATTCTTTGGCCCACTCTTCATGCTGTGTGAGCCCTCTCAAATATTCCAGCTTGCATTTTCCCAGGATAACTTAATGACACACCTTCCCTGATCCTGCCTCTTTTGCTTTCTAGTTATAAACTACTTTACCTTACCCCAAAGCACCACCTGTCCCAATCTTGTCTCTTAATCTCCTAAAATTTAACTGCCTTCTTTTACAGAATGGTGCCTAACACTAAAAGACCCAAGAGAATTGCTCTTATTAAAGGTCTCATCTGTATCTGAGCACTCAAGCCCTGAGTAGAAAGCACCATGAAAGCCAACCAGTAAGTCACCAGATGCGAAATGCAGTGGATACACAAATTGTACTGCATCATAGGTTGTAAGGTGCAAGTCCAAGCAGAATGTCTACCACATGCATGAGCTAACCAGCTTGACAGAGAATATACCACACTTAACAGCTGCAGGAGGAACACTGTGCAAGAGGGAGGTATTTCATGTGCATCTCAGCCACTATTTTGAAGATTTGTTGCTGTTGTTATTGTTTTGTTTTTTACATTAGGCAGGATGAAGGCCTCTTTGCAGCCATGTTGCTGGCATAAAAAAAGAAGCCACGTTATGGATCAGCAGCAGCAGTATTGTGTATTTATCTTCTGTGAGCACAGCATATCATCTGAGAACAGTTTATTGAGCAGAAAACTCTGAATTATCACTTGCTGTGTGTGTGGCATATTATAGACCCAGCAGTCTTTTGGTGTTGCAATCTGTGCTTCTTCTTAATTATATTCTTTATGTTGTTTGTGCACTAAGGATAAACTAGGTAAAGGGAGTAAAAAGCATGACCTTTATTTGTCCTGTGAGGTGGATGTGCCTCTTGGAGAGGACTTTACAGAGAAAACTGAAATATGTGTGTAGCCTGAATCCTGAGAACCATAAATGTCTCAAGAACCCTGGGAGAGGACCACTGTTACTGAACCGCAGGCACCTCCTGTGTCTGGATCGTGTTTCTACAGTACAGACAATTTTATACTTGTGTACTTGTTGACACCTTCCCCTCTGGTGTGAGCTGGGTCGTTTGTCAGCACTGAATGTTGATGGAACTCAACCAGAGTTTTCCTTATGTGTTTGTTGCAATGATTTCTCCTCCTGGTGGGAAGAGTAATAGGGCTGGACTGCCTGTGGTTGGCAGGGCAACATGGCAAACTCTCAGCGGAAGGAGGCAGCCCTTGTTTCCAATCTCAACACTACCACTTCACACTGAGGCACCCTGGCTAATTCTATGACCACCCGTTTTCTGCTGTGTGAGATGAGCTAACCGTGCCCTGTGAGGTTGCCCAGCACAAGGTGGGTTCTTCAGGAATGCTAATACTACTCCCATCCATCTATACCTTCCTTCCATTCTATTTCCATTCTTAGGATTTTTGAGGGACATTGGCTGATGAGTAAAATATTCCTTGTAGTCCCTTTTCAATTCTCATATAACTATGCATATCTAAAACATGGTATCTCCCTCTTTCATCTTTCATATAGTCCTGCTGTGTCAACACCATATAAAGAGGAAGAGGGCATATGGTTCTGGGTTGGTACCTTCCTTCTCTCAATGGAGTCATCCTGATGATGGAACCACGTAGGAGTTACACCAAGTCACTGTCTCTGTGAAGCAATGGGGCAGAGGGAAGCGTCCAGGTGTGTTTGCGGGGGCTTTTCCTTTTTCACTCAGGCACTGAGCAGTCAACCTAAATACCTGGGTGCTTAGGAAACACCCAGGTCAAGGTGCAAGTCTGTCTTACTCAGGTAGCAAGAGGAAGGGAGGGGACCGGCTGGTTCATAGGCTGTCCTTCTCCTGGGAGTTAAAAGATTTTTCGCCCGAGGAACAATATCTCGAACTCGATGTATCTCAGGGAATGACTCACGCTCTGGAAACGGTGTAAACACAGGTGGAGGACCTAGGTGCCCCAGCATGATTGAAGGCCAGTCCTCCAGGTCCAACTCTTGCATTCCACCGCTAAACGCTAAAGTTCAAAGAGTCTTGCTGGAGTGCCAGAGGCCTGGACAGGAGAGGATGTGCAAGACCTGGAGTCTCTCAGTATTGCTAGCCCTGCTCCAGCCAGTTCTCGGTTCTCCCAGGATAACAGTAAGTGGCAGCGACGATGCCTTCGCTCCTTTCACAGCCCACCGCCCTTGATCTCCTTAGGGCACTCCTGACCCCTCTCTTCCGAGTTCCGTCCTTTTTCTCGCTCCCCGCCAGGGTCTCCCGGGGTCGGCTGAATGGAGGGATGCCGAATGCATCTCTCCCGACACACCTATGTGTGTGTTGTGGTTAAGGAAAGCTGGGAGCACCGGAGCTCATCCAAGCCCAACTGCGCCGAGCAGGGTTTGAGCAGGGGACGCTGTGGGGAACTGGGCTCCAGGTCGAGGGGCGCCAAGGCTCGGGTTGGGGGCGGAGCCTCGCGGTGGCGAGCGAGAGGGCGGGGCCGGTGCGGAGTTCCGAGGGACCTGGGCAGGGGCGGCCGCCCTCCTGGCTGCTTGGGGGACGAGCGGAGCGGCCGGGCGCTCAGGCCCGTTGGGGACGCGGGGCAGAGGAGAGGACTGCAGGGGTGCGGCGGGAGCCGGGCGGGCGGCGTCACCCGAGGCGGAGGGGGCGGAGCCGCGATCGCAGCTGCCACCCGGCCGCCAGGCCCAGGCAGAAAACCGGGCCGGGCAAGCTCTGCGCGCAGACACGCTACAGACAATGCTCCGAGGCGCCCGGCCGGGCAGCGGACGGCTGGGCTACCGACGGCGAGGCTGCGGGAGTGCAGCTCCGAGGTGAGCCCACCACGCTCTCCCCGGATCCCACCGCTTTTTGTCTGGCGAATGTGGCGGCCCAGGGGCTTTCGCAGGGGCGCTGCGGTGGCCGGGCGGGCCAGCCCCTGCTGGCGTCCCCCGGGGTGACAGGAAAGGGATCCGAGCGCGTGGAGAGTCCGGACCGCGTGCGCCGGGTTGTACCCTCGGTACAGGCTCCGAGCCGGGAAGACTGGGGAGTCGGAGGGGTGTTTTCAATTCATTCGAGAAACGTTCGCTTTGAAACCGGTAAACTTTTCCTTGGAGTTCCGGGAAGCGAGGGGGGGATCGACTGCGGTGATGGTTTTACTGGTCCTGCTGGTCTGGTTGCGCTGTTTTGTGTCTTGGGGACTGCTTTTTGCCGTGAGTATTGTCAAAGGATCATACGGTCAGAGGCTGTCTGGGCTGCTCGAACCAGACCCGGAGGTGACGATTTGGGGGTCCAGGGAAGCTACCTCTAGGCAGCAGTGGATCTCGCTGAGCCTTGGTGAACATTTCATACCTGGAGCTGGCTCGCAACCTTTGCTTGTGCTGCCCCCTCTCCAGCCGGGCGCACACACCCACATGCACCCACATGCACACTGATGCACGCTTACACTTGGAAAATAGAATCTCCACTTATGAGTCCTGGAAATGGGAATGGAGGCGGCTGAGCATTTTCAGCCCACAGCGCTTGCTCACTGTCTGTTCTCCCAGGTGAAGCTCAAGCATGGTTTTGCAGAGCTGACTGCAGAGCCCAAAGGTCTTGGAGTAAAGAGTTTTGCAATGGATTTAGTCCAGAGTCAGGTTGTGAAGGTTTAACTGATCACTGCTCTCAACTATCCTTTACAGCCCCGTCTTCCTTTCTAGGGAAGGAAATTTGACAGGAAACCCCAGGAAAAGCAATTTGGTTTTCCTGGGATCCTTCTAAATTCTGCTCCCCTCATTGGTTCAGACTGTGGAGGCTGCAAGTACACATTCCTCTTGTTGGGTTAGATTGCTCAGGAATGGAGAAAGTAGAAAATAAAAAGTTAGGTAAATATCATAATTTACCCTCTGTGTTTGGAGGGAGGTGGCTAGGGTGGTCACTTTCTATTTTCTGCCTAGATAGCTCTGGCCAATGGAATATAATGCAATCTAGATATTTTTCCATACATACTTTCTTGGGTATTGCATTAATTTCTTTGCAAAATATAACAAAATTATTTAGTTGAGAATTTTCTGGAATTCTATCAGCGTACGGCGTAAGCAAATTTGGGTGCAAATATGAGGAGTATTTGGAGCCAAAATACTTAGTTTAATAGATCTGGCCACCCTGATTCTTCAGATTCTTTTTGAGATGGGGCGGGAATGTATCTGACAGCTCAGCCTTGTAAATTGTAGCTGCAAACCTAGTGCAGAAGTTTGCAGAGGCAAAGCTATTTTATCACAACTTGGATCACAAAGAATGCTGAGATCTTTTTCTAATCTTATACTGCAGCCTCCCACTGAGAAATGGGAGAATTTGCATAAATCTGGGGCCTGCCTATCCTCCGAGGTAGGAATGTGAGCCAGGGGGGTGCCCTTCCCAGGCTGTGGAGAGCTGGCATTACCCAGGGCTCTCTGCTTCTGCTTTGTGAGTGTCACTTGCAGCAGGTTTTATCATCTTTTTACTGAAAGCAAATAGAAGACAATCCCAGGCACAGACGTGCGACTGCAAGAGGCTGTTCTAGCTCCATAGACAAGGTGGGAATTTCTGTTTGCAGAGACTAAGAAACCAGTTTTAATCGAACATAGTGGGCCAAATGATGGTGGGGAGCCCAGGGTTTCTTTTGTTTCTCCTTAGTCAGTGACTTCCCCTTAAAATCCTTTGTGTTTCTGGGCAGTTGTGTGGTCCACGTTGTGGTCAGCCTGCAGAAAATGTCAGAGTTGAGGAAGAGAGAAAGAAAAGACAGTGCTCGTGAATTAGTGAGGAGACTCAAGTAGCTTCTGGAAGGATAGTACAGTAATGGAGAGTCCACTGAGTTCTCGGGACTGTTAGAGGCTACTGTCTACAAAGAAAGGGGTGGGACTTCAGAAAGTGAGGTGTCTGGTTGTGGGTTGCATGCTGAGGAGGAAATGAGATGTAGCCACCCCAAACTGTTTCTGTATGAATGTACGGCAGCCTCTAAGGAAGTGGGTGGATGCAAACCTCCCCATATCCCCCAGCCTGACCAAAAGCTGACTTCCCAGGAAGCTGAGGAGCCCCACAGAGCTGCTGTCCATGCTCTCTCCCCAAAACCCACTGAGGGGCACTGGAGCCTTGACTACAGTAGACATGACCCTGCACATGGCTTTGCTGTGACCTGACAGGACTAGTTGGGCTTCACAAATCAGTGTCCCTAGAATGTCAAACTCAACTTCTCTGAAGACCAAAACATTTTCTCCTCCCACTCACCCCACCCCTACCCCTCCACCCCTTATAAAATTTAGCAGCAAGCCTATAGCTCTTCGGGGCTGGTGAGCGTAGGAGATACAATCTGGTCAGGATTCTTCTACTTGTTGAAAGTCCGTGACCCTCTTCTGGAAGCTGTGGAGCAAAAGGAAACTGCTGTTTGGGTGTATTGGGAGAAGAAGAATCTAGCCAGTATCGTTAAAGAAAGACCCTATATCGATTACAGAAACAGTCCAATTTCAGAGTGTTCATTGAGTTTAACGATGAACCTGTTTCCTCATTAACTGGCTGGAGTAGGGGTATATTTGGTTTCTAGACTCATTGAATAAACACCTTACCTATGAGTGTGGGAGATGAGAGAAGGAGTGCTTCCCACAAGAAGTTTGGAATGATCTTTGGAATTTTGGAGCTATCTGGTTAGTCCTGTTGATTGTTTAGAGAGAATTAACCTCAGGCAAATTCTCACCAGAGGTGGTGGAGTATAACTCCAAGGGCAATGCTTTCCCTGTTCAAGGAGCATCTGTTCATCTCAGGATCTCTACGAGATTTTCTTTCTGGAGCATTCTCCTAAAGGATGCCAGTTCATTCTCAGGAAAAAGTGAGCAATGAGCAGCAAGCAGATAATGGCTTGGTATCCGGCACAAGGTGAGGGTGAGGCGGGGTAGTCCAGTCCAGTTGTTTTATCCTCCTAGACCAGCAAACTTGGTGTCAATGACTGGGTCCCAGCTTTTGTTTTTGCTATAATGTCTACATCTGTAGAACGGGACTCACAGCAACCTTGTGGGATGCTATTTGGATTATTTGGGTAATGCCATGCCCCTTTGAGCTCTTCCTCAGGAGTGAATTTACTGAGGACTATGGGAGCAAACTGGGCTTTTATATTTACTTTCAGGAAGCAATGAGCTGTTTTGACAAAGTGACTACTTCTCCCCAGGGGTGTGATAGGGAAAAACTATTGGATAACTTCTTCCCTCAGACTCTGCCGGGTCTCTCTAAGGCCAGGACTGTGGAGTCAGGCATTCCTCTCTTCTGTTTCCAACTTGGCATGTAGCCCCCTGCTTTGTTTACCTCAGCACAGTGTTGAATGGTGTAGATAAAGCAAGGGGAGGGGGGCAGAATTCCCATGATGCCAAACATCCTGACAAGGTGCCCTGTGGGACAGGCCAGCACCATACCTCTCCCCCTTTTTCAACAACTTGTCAGAAGTGTGGATAACAGTTTTCACTTCAGAGTCCTTGCCTGTTTTTGTTCTTGTTTAGTTCTTGTTCAAAACCTGCATGTTATTACCAATAAAACCATACATTTTGTATGTGGTATGGCTTTCTGGTTCTTGTTCTTGGACAGTAACCTACGGTTTGACCACCTTAGTTTCTGGAAGAATGTAGGGACTGGGTATAGGCCTCTCATCTCAAACTCCAAAACACACAGTGTTTGGGGGAACTGAAATGTGTGTGTGTGTGCATGTGTGCACCTGTGCCCATAGGTGCATGTGTGGCGACCAAGACATTGGCATTGGGTGTCTTCATCTATGGTTGTCCACGTTTCACTTTTGATACAGGATCGCACATCAAACTGGGAGCTCACTGACTGGCTAGAATGACTGGTCATCAAGTCCCTGGGATCTTCCTGTTCCACCTCCCGGTGCTGGGATTACAGATGTGTCCCATCATGTCCAGCTTTTCCTTGGGTGTTGAGGATCTGAACCCAGATCTCCTATTCCCCGTTGGCCATCTTTAGTCCCTTACTTCCTTCTTCCTCCTCTCCAATCTCATAATAGGTTCCTTTTTTTAAGAAAAAAAAATTGAACAAAGATTCTTCTCTCATACGTTATATCCTGAACACAGTTTCCCTTCCCTCCACTCCTCTCAGCTCTCTCCCACCTTCCCTCTCCCCTAGAGCCACTCCCTGACTCCAGTCTCATAATAGCCTTTTATTGCTAATACACACATCTTTTGTGGGGCAGATTCCTAATCAGGCAATGATTTGGCTTCCAGGGAGCTGATCTGGAACCCACCTCTGCCTCCTACAAGACCACAGCAGAGAGCCGGGCCCAAGATGAACCCGCACCCTATCTGCTCACAGTGCTCCAGACCGTTTGACTGAACCCGAGAACCCAAAAATGTCTGCGTGCAGTGACTTTGTGGAGCACATGTGGAAACCTGGATCTTGCAAGAACTGCTTCTGCCTGCGGAGCGACCACCTGCTGACAGCCGGCCATCCCAAGGCTAGAGCAAGCAGCCTGCCCGCTGTAAGTCGCCTGCCTGCCAGGCCTGAGAACTGCCGCTTAGAAGATGAAGGTGTGAATGGATCGGCCTACTCAAAGCCCACCATTGCTGTAAAGCCCACCATGATGAGTTCTGAGGCTTCTGATTTGTGGACTGAGGCCAGCCTGAGCACTGAAGTCCCGAAGGTGAGGCTGACTAACCCAGCTGATATTTTTACAGGGGCTGTTCCTATTCTAACACATGGTGGCTGGCTGGCAGCCAGGGAGGGCTGTTAGAGCACGAACCCTGCAGGATCATTGCCTACTAGCTTGCCCTGAGGTTGCCGTTCTGCGACAGCTGCTAGCTGGCTATTCCCATCTACCTTTCTATTTCTTCCTTTAGGCTAATATCCATCAGTCCAGCACATCAGGATTTCTTTCCTGATTTGGAGACTTATAAAAGGGAAAGCAAAAAGAAAGAAAAGCAAACACTTGAAATTATGGGCCGTAACTTTAGATATCTGCAGAAGCAGCAGCCGCTGCACAGTGGCTGCCTGTACCCAGCTTTCCTCCACACAAGCTTCCACAATCATCAACACATGACCAACATCGTTCCATTGCTTTCCCCACCCACTTCCCTTCCCTGTGCATTGTAAAGGAAACCATCAGCCCATTATGTAAAAGACAAAGCCTTAGAAAATACAACCACAGTGCATAGGCACATTGAAAATATTAGCAACAGTTCCTTACAATGACTTATTGCTCAGCCAATGTTCATGCTTGTAGTTTTTCTTTTTAATTTGTATGTGTGTGTGTGTGCACATATATGTGGGGTGTGTGTGTGCCTATGCGTGTGCCTGAGGCCCACGAGGGTTTCTTCTTCAGTTGCCCTTTGCCTTTTTATTCATTCGTTTATTTCTAAATATTTATTTTTATTTTATGTGTATAAATATTTTGCTTGTGTATGTGTACACCATGTGCATGTGCAAAGGCCAGAAAAAGGTTTCACATCCCCTAGAACTGGAATTATAGATGGCCATTAGCTGCCATCTGGGTAATGAGAATCACCAAGCCTAAGTCCTCTGAAAGAGCAACAAGTACCCTTAGCTACTAAGCCATCACTCTAACCCTCTCTACCTTGTATTTGAGGAGCTCGACATTTCTCAGCTACATTGGTAGGCCAATGAGCCCCCAGCATCTGCCTGTCTCTGTCCACTCCTCCAGCACTGGGGTTCCAGGTTTGTAACACCTCACCCAGCCTCTAACCAGAGCTCTGCGGATCCATACTCAGGACGCATGCTTTCAGAGCTTTACCCATTGAGCCATTCTCCCAGGCCCTCATACTTCAAGTTTTGAAGTGTAGGTCTTGGCAGCATTATATAGACCCACTAAACATTTATACCCCTGGAGGTTAGACCTTTCTTCATCCCCCAAAAGAAACCCTTAGAAAGATGTAATTATGGACAGGCTGTGTGTGGGGGGCTAGGGCTGCTGGAGGCTGCTATCTGTGGACGTGTCTCTGAGACTATATGCCCAAGACATTCTAAGAGCTCTTGTTCCACAGTGACCTCTTCCAGTGTCCTGGACTTCCTCAGCCAGTGTGGTACATGGACCAGGAAGGGTGTGTGTGTGCATGTGAAAACAAAGGTCAGTTTTCAATCAGGAGAGGTTTACGTGAAGAGAGGCATTTCCTGTGGTGGCGGCAAGCTCTGTGTCCTCTTTAGAGCTGTTTCCCCTGAGCTGGCTACACCCATGCACCAGGCCAGTCTGGACACCAACTTTCACCTATATAAACCAGTGACTCTCTGTATTCAAAATCCCTTGGGCAGGGAGCCCCTTGCAATCCCTGCTCTGAGTCTGTCTGTACAAATGGGAGTGGGTTAGGAGGGGAGGAAAGGGGAACAGTCACATCACTGACACATCATTGGCAATGGCCAGGCCACATCCTTGCCCTGTTGCCCAACTAGTCCAGCCACATAAGCAGGTGGAAGCTGAGGTTACTGCTCTAAACTGGAAGAAAGAACAGCTGTGTGGCATGGCTTAAAGGAGCGCCTATTAAGAAGGTAGGAAACCTGGACCCAGCTCAGAAAACCATCCTTTGCCTCCTGGTCCACTTCTTATATGAGATGCTTTTAAAAATTAAATGGGTGGCCCTGAAGAGATGTCTGGCTGCTCTTCCAGAGGACCCGACCTTGATTCCCAGCACCCACACATAGGCTCACAACCGTCTACTACTCCAGTTCTAGGAAATCTGATGCCCTCTCCTGTCCTCCTTGGGCACCAGGCATGCACATGTGGCGCTCAGACATACATGCAGCCAAACACCCATATATATCATGATACAAATCATCATGGCTTGCTTCTTCAGGAATGTGCCATTGCTGGGTTATCCAGTGGCCAGTCGGCACAAGGGAGCACTCAAGACAATTTCAAACTATTTTCCAATCCAGTAAAATTGTCTCATCCAGCAACTGTGAGTGAAAAAGTTTTCATTCTTTTTCAGTTTTTGGTTTTGATTTTTTTTTTCTTACCTGACAGACTTAAGTCAAAAGGATTATAATCCCTGGGTGGGATGTGCAGCTCAGCATTTAGAAGGCAGATGGTTCACTGGGTGCCCCAGTCATGAGCATAGCACTGGGGACATCAAAGGTGGGCGTGGTCATCGCTTGCCTACCCTGCTGGGATGTCTGAGACAGGTGACGGCGTTTTCACGTGCCTCTTATTCTTTCTCTTTTCTCTTCTCTCTGATAAAGTGTAACATGTGTTTTTTCAACCCTGGGGCTGTGTAGGTCAACTGGAGACTAACACCGAACAAGTTCCAGCTCCAGAAACAAGGAGATGGGCCGATAGTTTACCTAGGCAGCTTCCGAGGGATACAGAAGCCTGCGGGCACCCTTGCCTGCACAGATGGTAGCTCTCGCTGCCCCCCAGCCTATACCATGGTCGGACTGCACACCCTAGAAGCCCGAGTGGAGAGGAACGCTGCCTTCCAACCAGTGAGCATCCAGGAAGAGAAGGCTGGGAGGGAAGAGTTGCCCTCAGCTCAGGAGAGTTTCCGGCAGAAGCTAGCTGCCTTTGCGGGAATGGCATCCGGCTGTCCCAAGGGCTCCAGGCCATGTCCTTCTCCACAGCCCCTGCGGGAGTCCCTGCCCTCTGAGGATGATAGTGACCAAAGGTGCTCACCCTCGGGAGACAGTGAAGGTGGAGAGTACTGCTCCATTCTGGACTGTTGTCCAGAGAGCCCGGCTGCCAAAGATGCTGCACATGGCACCAAAGGCTCTGGCAGACACGGAGGAGACTGTTCTCCCGTGTGTTGGGAGCAGGTGACATGCACAAGGCCCACAGAACAGGAAAAGGGGGTTCTGAGCTTCCCCAGAGAGGGTTGTGGCCAGGGATCCACAGCAAACCCACCTCGCCTGGGCCCCAAGAAGCCATCCCTTAACTCAGAGGCTGCCAGCTCCTCAGATGGCCTGTCCTGCGGGAGTGGCAGCAGTGGCACCAGCAGCCCCTTTGCTCCCCACCTGGAGAATGACTACTGCTCTCTTGTGAAGGAACCTGCCCTGGCGAAGCAGCAGGACTCCAGTTGCCATGGAATCCCCTCTGGCAAATGTATGGGGCAGGCTGGGGAACTCCAACCTCCAACCCTTCCTAAGGAGGCTGTGCAGCCTGAGCCCATCTACGCTGAAAGTACCAAGAGGAAGAAGGCAGTTTCAGGGTCTTCGAAGCCCCAGACCAAGGCAGAGCAGGTAGCAGCTGGCCACAGCCAGGGTCAAGTATGGACAGGTGATACCTGGACTCCGAAGACATCCTCCGGCTGGAGCCAGGACCGGGAAGGTCCAAACATGGCTCCTCAGGTGGCAACCACCATTACCGTCATTGCTGCCCACCCAGAAGAGGACCACAGGACTATCTATCTGAGTAGCCCTGACTCTGCAGTGGGGGTGCAGTGGCCACGTGGGACTTTGAACCAGGACTTACAGGCTAGTGAGGAGGAGCCTTTGGTTGTACAGGGGCTAAACTCAAGAGAGAACCATCCTCATGATGTGACGGAAAACACACCCAAAGAGAAGCCCGCCATCCCCCCGAAGCTGTCCAAAAGCAGCCCTGGAGGGTCCCCAGTATCACCAGCAGCCTCCCCTCTGGCTGACCACAGTGAT
The DNA here is from genome assembly GCA_026225945.1 of Cricetomys ansorgei. Classification (NCBI taxonomy): domain Eukaryota; kingdom Metazoa; phylum Chordata; class Mammalia; order Rodentia; family Nesomyidae; genus Cricetomys; species Cricetomys ansorgei. The sequence continues at coordinate 51,105,793 of JAMJFZ010000107.1, read as the reverse complement.
GGGAACCCTGGTGGCAGCAGCGTTGGACCCCAGCTTTCCTCTAGAGTTCCTACCAACATAACTTCTTCCTGCCAGACCAATGGTGTCACTGCCGGTGACCCTGCCAAGTGTCCCCCATCGGTCACCTCCTCTTCGGCCATGGACCAGAGGCGGCCAAGATACCAGACTGGTGCTTGGAGCCGCCAGTGCCGGATAGAGGAAGAGGAGGAGGTGGGGCAGGAGCTGTTGAGTCAAGGTTGGGGGAGAGAGGTGGAAAATGGTACCACAGACCATTCGAACTCTTCTACCTGGCACCGTCTCCATCCCACCGATGGCTCCACTGGGCAGAACAGCAAGACTAGCACTGGGATGAGCAAATCAGCTTCCTTTGCCTTTGAGTTTCCTAAGGACAGAAGTAGGATGGAATCGTTCTCACCTCCTCCCCCACCTCCAAAATCAAGGTGAGTACCACTGAGAGAGTCATACTGTAAAGGGGGGAAAAACAAAACAAAACAAAAAAAAAAAAACCCATCAGCTTTTCCCAGAAACCTTTGCAGTTTGCTGCCTCTCTGGAAAGCCTGAGGCCCGTCCTGCAGTGCTGTCTGCCAGGCACCTGTGTCTGCTCAAAGGCCATTGTGCATTATGTAAATTTCCCAGAGTTCCAATTCAGCCTCGAGAGAGCAAGAAGTCTTGCTTGGTGTGTGTGTGTGTTCTACAAACAAACCTAGAAGCCATGTATGGATGGGCTATTTGGAATGACTCTTACAAAGCAAAGAAGCACCAGGAAGTTTGGGGGATATAGTTCAGTGTCAGAGCACTTGCCAAGCAGATGCAAAGCCCTGTGTTTGATCTCAAGCACTGTGAAAAAACAAAACCAAACGAAAAAATCCACTTGGGGCTAGGATGCAGCAAGCTCAGTGACAGAGCCAATGCTTAGCCTGAACAAGGCCTGGGGTTGGAACACCAGCAACACAGAAGGAAGTTGTTTCTCCTTTTGCCACCTTTTTTTTTTATAATCTGCCCCCTCCCCATATCTCTTAAGTATCTTCTGCTGTGTTTTCTGGAAACACAGAAACTTCATCTGTTGTAACAGGAAAGAGGACTAAAGGGGGTCACACTACAGGAATTAGGGAGGTAAAGCCAAATGTGTGCACAAGAAACCAATCCTGCCTTATTGAGCCTTGGGGACCTTTTTTTTTTTTTTTTTCCAAAGGAAGCTTTGCACATGACTACGCACCTCTGATGTGGGCTTTTCAAGGGGAAAAAAAAAAAAAAAGAGTACAGTCTGGTGTCAGCATGCTGCAGCTCATAGCTTTCTCCTGTCTTGCTAGTTTCATGCACCTTTCAAAGGCTCCAGGCAAATAAATGTCTTTTCTAAGCTATTGAACTGTGACTAGAATTTAAATTCTGGGGAATTTTTTTTTTCTTTTTGGTGAAAGCAAAACTCGTTTTGATGGAGAAAGGAATGACCTGCTGTTGCAAAGAGCCAAGTGCTCCTAATGCTCTCTCTAGTCCTGTTGCTGCCCGTGTTCCGTTTGAGTGACAAACGCTCGGCTGCCATCAGAGACCAGGGAATTGACCACAGAGAGCCGCAGCTGTGACATTTGGCTTTGAACATCAAGGCTTTTTAGGCTGTGATGTGATCTAATGCGGGCTTGTTCTCAGGACCACGGCTGTGTTCTGATCTTCCATTGGCTACCCATCATGCAGCACTGACACTTTCCAGAGCCTTGGGTGACTGCACACTCTGTCTGGTCCCATGGCTACAGTTTTAACACCCAGAAGGAATGAATGATTCAGTTGCTGAGTTCCTATTGTGAGGTACTTACTATGGGCAAGGCATGGATTTAGTCATTAGACATAAGAACTCATTTAAATCTCAGAGGGGTCCCATGAGAGATGGATTACATCTCCAGTAACACTACAGCTCCAGTCTAAAGATGACAAAACAGAGCTGAAGAAATCTACATAGGTTAAAGTTGTCCCCCTCAGCCTAGCCACAACTTGTAGCTCAGCTCCTGATGTTACCGTGCATCCAGGCACATGGGAACAGAGCAGGGGGTGAAAGCAAAACACTGCAGTGTGACTCGGACCTGGGTGCTGGTGGAGCACCAGATTCAACATCACAGATCCGACTTCCTATTCTGTCTCACGCTTATTAGTTCAGCAAGTCACATGCTATCTTCCTGAGTCTCTTAAATGGGATGCTTATACTTGCCTAATACTCATTTGTCTAAGTTATTGTTTACACTTTTTATATGTATGTGTACATGCACATGTGTTGTGGCCAAAGAACAACTTGCAGGAATCAATTTGGTCCCTGTAGGTGTTCAGGCTTGGCAGCCAGCTCCTCTACCAGCCAAACCAGCTTGGGTTCCAATCCCATTATTGAAATAAAATGAACAGAGTTCACTGAGAAGGTTAGTTATTATTCAGGGAAAAGGCACTGCAGGAATCAACCTGACTCAGTCCTGGGAATATGATCCAACTCTTAGAAAAGTAACTAAAACTTTTCACTTCATAAGACTTGGAGAAATCTTGGTTACCATAGCAACATGACTCAGAAAAAGTTTTAATTAGCATCTAGGGCGAATTCATAAACTCTTGGTCCAATATGTATGACAGAACCCTTGGGTTATATGCAGCTCAAGTAAGGTGGGAACCTTAGAGTTTCAGGATTCCATTTCTTTAAGAACAAACAAAAACACAAATAATAAAACCTCAAAGCTACGACATTCAATTTAGAGTATGTTAAGCTAGTTCATTTGGGGAAGCGTTCTGATTTTTCATGTGCGGTGGCTTTGTCTTTTTGAGAATCTTTATTTGTCCCCTGAGAGTAGATATAGGGCAGGCTTGGGACTATAAACTGACTTTGAGTTCTAGGACTCAATATGGATTGGATTCTTTTGAGGAAGACTGCAAAGAACCCCAGAGTATTCTGGTCTCTGACATCAAGTTGTAGGCAAATGAGAATATTAGGGGCTGAGGCAGTACCAATCATGGGCACACAGGCAATTACGGAAGATGGTATCAGTTTTCCAAGATGGAAATTGTGGAGCATCTTCAGGCAACATGGCAGGTTAATCTGGTTTCCACACATGGAGCCAGCTATTCAACAGGCTGTGTTTCTGATGATCAACGTTGTTGTGTGTGTTATGTATGCTTAGCTCCTAGATTAATGTCCCTTCATGCAGGACTGTGTTATGTTCTACTTATGTAGTGTGGAGAAACAGAAACAGATTTATCTGCTTCCCCACTCCTATCTTGAGAGGAGTGACTTGGCTTTCTATGGTCCCGTGTTGAGTGTTCAGTGAGTTAGCTTCTACCTGTTTGAACTATTTAGCATCTTGTGGTAAGATGAATTCTCCAAGCCTATTGAATAATGTGCCTTGTTTGTGTCTTCTCCTCCTGCAAAGAGAAGACTCAGTCTCGACTCTTTCTTACTGACTGATGCCAAGGCTACTACCTATATCCACAGACTCACACGGCTTAGGATGATGGACCTTACTGGGTTTCTGGGTCACCTTGTCCCAGTTTAGGGCAGAGTTATAAGATAAGGATTGACAAGTAATGTTGGTTGTTGGCTAGGAAACAGCAACAAAACTGTAGGCAAGAAGCGTGGGCTGTGCGTGCGTGCATTCACACACCACCTTCAGACGTGGGGCAGTTAAAGGAGAGCAGCAGTGCCTGGGAAAACTATGGAGATGCACAGGAATCCAATTTCTGCCTTTTGTTTCCGGGCAGATGCAAATAGAGTTTGACATGAATTATGGCTTTTGAGTAACAAGGTCAATCAAAGGCAATTTGTCTGGTTAGGACAGGAGAGAAGCAGTTCACAAAGAGACCCCCAAATTAGAATGGTAGGCCTGGACTCAGAGGTGGACTTGATGGGAAAATAAGAAAACAGGCGGGTTTATGTTTCTGTATGGTCTGGGTCCAGGTAAGGCTACTCCAAAGAAAAGTTTCCCTAGGCAAGTGGGAGATATATTTGTTTTGGTGTTACCGATTTTCTATTTAATCTACTCTGTCTGGTACATTGTTCTTTCCCTCTTTGGGATGCTGAGGAGCAAGGCTGTTCCTTGTTCAGTCCCCTCCATGTTGGAGGGAAAACATCATAAGTAGAGTTCTTTTCTGTCCACAAAGGCAGCCACTTCTCTACTGAGAGGACCTGACACATCTTCATTGTATGGTCTCTCCCAAAACATAGGGTCACACAGCATGACCCCAGGAATGGGAAGAGAATGAGTGAGGTGGTGATTTGTCTCCAGTCTCCACATCCAATCTGATTAAAGCTTTTAATACTTCATTTCAACCCCTCTGCGTATTGTAATGAATTATAGGGAGGTGACACCAGTGCTTAAAAAGTCTCAAGACTTTAGGCTTATCTGGGTGGCAGTTTGAAAATTCAGTTTGTATTAGGAAACACTGTGAATAGAGAATCTTATCTAACCACATGTAGCCTTTCTGACCACTTTTCAATAAGAGGTGGAGTTGGTTAGGGAGAGTGAGTGCTGAGCACATTCCATGGGAGAAACTGCCCGCCCTCCACGTACAGTTTATCAGATGGAGCAAGGTACATGTGTCAACAGTGAAGTTTATTCTCTGCTATTCCATAGGCAAGCCAGCAATTGGCTCCTTCCCATGAACTACAGAACCTGGAAATGGGGTATCTCATACACCATACATAGGAAGTACTGACATTAATTCCTGTCTTCTTGTTATATAATTTTTAAACAATTGCTGACTTGGTGGATACATATTACAGATATATATATACATATGTATATGTGTATGCAGTATATATGTATGCATGTATATAATATGATCTTTAAAGAACTTCTATGAATTATGAGCATGTGTCCTTGACTATGCCTAGGAGTTAGAGATTCTTTAAATCACTGGACATCTTCTAGTGACCTACTTTCTATTGGGCTGTGTGTAAGATGCTAAACGTCCAACAATAGGGTCTTTTCCTCGTAGGTCCCGAGGACTGCATCAGTGTGAATTAAATGAGCAGATGTGCAGTGTGACCACCAAGGGTTCACCCCTGCTTTGACTTCCTTTGATGAGATTGTTTCTCATAGATCTGGGTTCTCCCCACAGCCAGAGCTGACTCCATAGTTAAGAGCACTTGCTGCTCTTGGAAAGGACCCAGGTTCAGTTCCCAGCATCTACTCCAGTTATGGAGGATCCAACACCCTCTTCTGACCTCCATGTACATGTTGTATATCATACACCCAGCAATGCACAGGCACACATAAAATTAAATAAATAACCATTAAAAATCATTGCTGTTTATGATGTGTGTGGGCACATGTGCATGCTATGTGTGTAAGGAGAACAGCTTTGTGGAATCAGTATCACCTTTACGTTGGTTCTGGGGATCAAAGTCGGGTCACCAGGCTTGCTCAAGTGCCCTTACCTGTGAACCATCTTGCCAGCCCAGCATCTTTCATTTTTAAGAAGGCCATAGCACACTATGGATTAAACAACTCTGTTTGACTTTTCCCGGGACGCCCATTGTAATTCTGTGACTGCTCAATAGAATGTCGCCACCTCGAGTTAAAGAAGCCAAGGTTAATGATTATTCATGCTTCAAGGTGGGCAAACACGGTGGGGAGACCAATGCATTCTTTCACGGATTAATTACTCTCCAGTGATTGTACATTTCAGTCTTGGCCTCTGCTACTTGGGTTTTTTTTTTTTTTTTTTTAGCTGAACAGGTGTGTGCTCTTGCCATAAGAACTCTCCTTTTGGGTAGCAGTCATCTAGACTTCTTTCCCAGCAGTGAATTGCAAGAATTCTAGGGTGACGTTGCTTCTCTGAGCATAACTTTTTCGTACTTTCTGGGGGAGATTGAAAAGACACGGACTGAGGCTGTATGACAGCTCCCTCTCTGACTGTATCTAGTAACCACAGGGACTTGGTTGCTGGAATGGCCTGGCTGCTCTGGGAGCGAGGAAGTAACCAATTGGCGTGCAGATTTTCTCTCTTAGTCCCCCAAGGCACATTTGGTTATGTGGTGATGGTTGATTTGATTAGCTATAATTCCTTCTTTCGCAGCGGTTGGTAGATGAACCACAGAGAATCCTTGCTGTCCTTTGCTCAGGCAGCAAATGCATTTCTGATTTTAAACATCTTCCCTCTCTGTGTTGAAATCATTCAGCATCAGTTTCTAATGACTTTGGGCAGAACCCAGGAAACGTTAGGCTAAGCATAACCATACCCTATCCATTTGACTTTGGAAAATTTTCTGCTTCAGCTAGCTTAGGGGCAGTGCCATAGATGACTTATTCTCTGAGCTTCCCTAGCAGGCAGACTTACATACACAAGCGTTCTTTACTGGGTGACAAGGGAAACCTCCATATTACAGACTGCTTAAAAAAAAAAAAACAAAAAAACAAAAAAAAACTTTCCCTTTTGTTTATGTCTAATTTGTGTGTGTGGTGTGTGTGTAATGAAAGCATGTGTGCATGCATGTGTGTGGCAGGTATGTGGCTCCGTGGGGGTGCCATGTTGAGGCCAGAGGCTGATGTCTATCTTAGTTGCTTCTCCAACTCAAGTTTTTGAGACAGGCTCTCTCACTGACACTGAGACTCACCGCTTCTGCTTGTCTGGCCAGCAAGCCTCTTTGTCCCCCGTACAGCACTCCACCTGTCTTCCCAGCACGGGAAGCCAGGAGTATGCCACCGTGTCTAGCTTTTCAGGTGGATATTGGGCATCCCAAACCAGGTCTTCATTCTTGGTCAGCAAATGTTTCCCAGTAGGTCATCTCCTTAGGCCAGTAGCTTCTCTTTTTACTCAGCTATTGCTCTTCAGCTAATTATTTCTTTCGCTGTCAAATGACTCTTTGAATTCCTGGTAGTTTGGTTTTCGACCACTTCATACCTGTTTACCTAAGTGTTTTTAAAACTTTTTATAACTCTAAAACCAAGATAAACCATTAGGATGTCACTGTGTGCTCCCGAATTGTGGGAAAACCTTCAGGATGGCTCCTGCTTCTTTGGGAGCTCCACGTTGGCAGTCAAGATTAATGGGAATAAAGTACACTGCATAAATACAGGAATTGTTGATGTCAGTGAACATAACTGTAAGTAACATAAACCTGAAGATAGGTAAGAAAGTGAAGGAGAATCTTGAATCTTTATTAAAATCAGTCCATTTTTACTGAAGTTCCAAGCACAAGTAAGCTTTTGTGGACCAATGTCCTGAATTCGGGAGGGCAGGATCTTCTATGCCAGTTCAGATCACTTAGCATACTTCCCTAGAGCTTTATGTGAGAATCTTGCCTCTGAGAAAGTTTGCCACAATTGATTAGTAATGTCTGTATGGTGCACAGAGATGGAAGTTCTGACATATGTCCTAGCTATTTGTGAAATTAGCATTAAAACCTAAAATTTACCATCTAAAAATGCAAAAAGGCTGCTTCTCAATAACCATTCTCTGTCTTAGTTTAGGAATTCAATAATTCCTAATAATTCAATAATTTGGAGGATACGGTCTGTATTCTGTCTAACCTAGAGTTTCTAAGTTTAGTGTTAGCAGAAAGTTTAATCTTTGATTTCAGACTGGAATACCAAAATGTCTTGCTTCCTCTCAGTGACTGATTAAGCTGATCCATGAGTATTAACCCTTTTGGAACACTGCTGTAGTAAATTAGATTTATTACTAAGTTACTACCTATTTCTTAAGGTGTACGTCTCTTTCTAGACCTTAAATTTGTTTTTTTTTTCAGTCTTTAAATCTGTTAAGCAGTATGTGTTCATCCCTTTCCTTGTTGGCTTGTCCCATGAACTTTCTGTGTGCATGGCTGGAGGGCAAGGGAGCAGATATGGGAAGTGTGTTAGAATCCTGTGGAGGGTTAGTCTGAATGTGGAAATGAAATAGTGTGAATTTGAATGGAATAAACAGAACAAAACTGTGGTTTTCCTAACACATACTAGTGAGATAGATCATCTTTTGTATAAAGATACTCATCTGGGGACAGGACACATTTATAAGAGACCATAGAAGAACAGGACAGATATGTGCTGATGTATGTGTTACATTTACTTGATCTTATGGCTTGGGTATAGAATGTCCCCATGTATTTGAATGCTTTAGCCCTGATCATTTTCGTAGGTGTAACATTCGGGATGAGACAGGTATCTGAAGGAAGTGGGTCATGAGAGACTGACCCTTGACATCTATAGACCCATTCTGTCTCCTGTGCCCTCTCTGCTCTTGGCTGCCCATGGATGTAACCAACTGTCTCTTGCTTCTGCTGCCACAGAGCTGCCAGCTGCATGCCTTGCCCACTATGATGGACTGTATCTCAGACATGAGCGAAAATAAGCCTGCCTTTCCTTTAGTTGTTTTCCAGGTATCTATCTGGTCACAGTGTTGAGGAAAGCATGAACACACTTAACAGCCTTTATTCACAGTTTCCTTCCTTCCTTCCTTCCTTCCTTCCTTCCTTCCTTCCTTCCTTCCTTCCTTCCTTCCTTCCTTCCTTCCCTCTTTCTTTTGTGTGCAGATTTGGGGGTGTGCACATGTGTGCTAGTGTATGTGGAAGCCAAAGGTCAACAACCGTGGGCGTTTTTCCTCAGCAGTAATACACTTTGGAGTGCGTTTGAGAGACAGGATCCCTCCCTGGGGCCTGAGACTTGCCAATTGGTGCCAGGTCAGTTGACCAATAAGCCCCATGCATCTACCTGTCTCTGCCTCCCCAGTTCTAGCCCCAACTTTTAACGTGTGTGTTAGGGATTGAACCTCCATCTTCATGCTTACACAGAAAGCACTTTACTAACTGAGCTATTCCCCTAGCCTCACTTTGTTTGTTTGTTTGTTTGTTTTGAGACAGGGTTACTTTGTGTAGCCCTGGCTATCCTGGAACTCTGTTTGTAGACCAGGCTGGCCTCAGACTCAGAACTGCTTGCCTCTGCCTCCCCAGTGCTGGGATGTATACCACCAAACTTGGCTCATATAAAAAAATAAAAAATCCTTCATCTATCCATGTCACCTCCAAAATTTATAATATTGACGTTTTCTGTAAAATAAATTCTAAACCTATACCCTTGATCTTGTGCTCATATTACTCTCAAAGCACATTTCCTACAGAAGTGTAAAGAACCTGTATATAATACACCAGGTCCTTATGGTTCACAGTCCGAAACTTCTCCTATATTGATATTTATTTAATACCTATATAATGAGAACTGGGTATGAGTGGAGCCTGGACCATTTACTAGTGGGGAAAGTATGCACTGTTTCTTAGATGATTTTAGCAAAGTAGTTCATAAGAAAAAAATGAAAATAAAATCACACGAAAACCCTGCTTTATATCATCTGACATGAGGATGGGCCGCGGGTAAAATAATGACAGTGTGAAAGAAAAAAACCAAAGGGTGAATTTAAAATTATTCTCCTAAAATATAAGCCAGTAGCTCTCAAACTGTGGTTCGTGACCCCTGTTGGGGTTGAACAACTCCTTCACAGGGCTCTACTAAGACCGTCTGCATATCAGATATTTACATTATGATTCATAACAGTAACAAAATTACAGTTATGAAGGAACAACGAAAACAATTTTATGGTTGGGGGTCACCACAACAATGTGGATTGAAGGGTCGCAGTATTAGGAAGGTTGAGAACCACTGATGTAAGCTGTAACGCAATTAGGAGGTTTTGGTTGAATGGAGGGTACCACAAGCAGGGAACCACTGAGAATGAGAAGAGTAGCATAAGATAGAGAAAGGTTGACACAGAGGCTATCTCAGATGGTCATAATGCACTGGGGAAAAGATGGGCAAACCAGTAGCTAAGAGGGCAGGAGATATGTGTAGATCACAGGGAGATCAAAATGTATAAAAAGAAAGTTATTTAATTTTATTGATACTCAAAGGAAGAGGCTGGAGACATGGCTCAATAGGTAAAGTGTTTGCTGCCCAAGCATGAGGACTTGAATTCAGATCCTCAGAACCCTTGGAAAGCCAGAGCTCACTCATGCATGTGTAATCCTGGCACTCCTAAGGTGAGATGAGAGGCAGAGTCCGGAAAATCCCAAGAAGCTTGCAGACACCTAGCCTGCTGTGTGCAGGGAACAAGAGACCCTTCCTCAATCAAGACAGAAAGCAAGGACTGAGACCTGGGGTTGTTCTTGGGCCTCAACATGCACACCACAGCACACTTGCACCTGCATGTACACAGGAATGCACACACACACACACACACACACACACACACACACACACACACACACGGAAAACCATGGCAACCGCAATGAAGAGAAATGAAATCAAGAAATAGCGAGCTTGGCATATACCAGATTTATACATCAGATATTACCAATTTTTGTTGAAAGAGAGGAAAAAACCACCTCCTTCTGGTAAAAATTGAGGCTGAAGCATTTTTTGGAGGGGTGTGGAAATGAGTAATAACTATTAGAATACACCCATACCCACATAATCTTCATTCTTGAGAAATACACACAGGGGTCAATAGAGGGACATATACATGGAAAGCCATTGAAGTGTTGCTTATAGTAGCAGAAAATTTGAACAAACCCAGATATTTATCTCTAGAGAAACAGGTAAGTAAAATGTCATTGAGCATGAAATGGAACTGCTTAATAAAAGCCAACAGCAGTGAACTAAAAATATGTATAAAATATGGATGGACCTAAAATTGGAGTGAAATTACTGAAGAACCAGAGACACATTGCGGAATACAGTTACTATAACCTAATGCAGACACAGTGTGACATGCTATGTCCCTCTGGGCAGTGCGAAAGTTTTCTGGCAAGTGAACCCAGGGCCTGGTAAATGCTAGGCAAGCACTCTACCACTGAACTACATACGTGCTCAGGCCTTCTTTAAAGCTAAGCCTTTAAAACTTCACTAAGTTTCAGCCTGGTCCTGAACTTGTGACCCTTCTGTCTTGCCTCTTCAACTTGCTGGGATTACAGGTCTGCCCACCAAGCCCAGCTTCCTTTCTCACCAAAGGAAAGCTGCTTTTTTATTTTTTTTTAAATCTTTTTAGGGGATTTATTTTTGTATTTTTTAGCTGTGGTAAATTACACCTAGCATAGAGTTTGCAGTCTTAACCATTTTTGCCTGCAAACCTGTGTAGTAAATGCAGTCCATATACAGAGGACATGGATTCTAGCACTACCCAACAGCACCAACCTCTCTGGATGCTAGGGCTCTTGTAAAGTAACTTTGCATTTGCATCAGACCTATCCACACTCTCCTGATTACCCTAAATCATCTCTAGAGTTATATAAGCAACTCATACAGCGTAAATGATCTGCAAATAGTTGTTGTACTGGATTGCATGGGAAACAATGATAGGAAACAAAGTATAAATATTCCCACCAAAAACCACTTTTATTTTCAAATAATGTCTCTTCATGGCTGGCAAGGTCTGTCCAGAAACGAAATGTATGGGTTGAGAGTTGACTACTTATTCACGTAGTTGTACCATCGATCTCCAGAATTCTTTTTATCTTGCAAAACTGAAACTACGCCAAACCCTAACTCACCACTTTCCCTTGCCCCTGGTTCTGATGGCCACCTTTCAATTTCCTGTCTCTGATTCTGTGCTAGATACTTGATGTATGTAGGGTCATGTGCTAGGTGTCTTTTTGTGACAGGCTGTTGAGCTTGGCGAAGCATCTCCAAGTTTTATCCATGCCGTGGCTTGACAGAATTTCCTCTTGAGGCTTAATAATTCTGCTGTGTCCTGTACTTTGTCCGTTTCATCTGTTAATGAACACTTGGATCCCTTCCATATTTTTAGCTATTGTGAATAATGCTGCTTTGTATGTGCTCCCTAGTGCCCTGCCTTTGATTTTGGGGGGCATATAGCCAGGAGTTGGAGTTGCTGAATCATTTTATATCTAATTCAAAAAAACAATTGTTTTAAGGAGCTTCCTACAGTGATGTCCCATCATCTGTGTCACTATTCCCAACAGCGGTGCAGAAGGGCTCAGAGTTCCCTACATCCTCTCCAAAACGTATTACTTCCTCAGGACTGTTTGTTTTGTTTTTACAGAGTAGCCCTCCTTATGAGTAAGAAGTAGCACCTCACTGTGATTTTGATTGGCATTTCTCTGATGATTTATGATGTAAAAAAAAAAAAAAAACAATGTTTCACATGTTTTCTGACTATTCTAAACTTCCTTGGAGGAATGTCTATTTAAGGCCTTTTTCCACTGTAAGCGTCTATTATTGTTACTATGGTCATAGTTACTGAGTTGTGGAAGCTTATGGGCACGGCATGTTGAATCCTTATTAGAAGTAGTGTTTGTGAAGATATTTATCCCAGTCCATGGGTTGCTTTTTTTTACTGTGTTGACTGTGTTCACTGAAGTATGAAAGGTTTTCCTTTGTGTGTCCCTTGGTTCAATTCCCAGAAGTCATTGGCACATGCAGCGACCTGAAGCTTTGCTCCTGTTTCCTTCTAATGATGTGATTGTTTTAAGCTTTACGTGAAGGTCTTGGATCCATGTTGGATTAGTTTTCAGTAGTTAGGGTCCAAATCCAATGGTCAAGCACCACTTGTTGAAAAAGATTGTCCTTTCCCATCAAATGGGCTCACTACCTTGGTGAGTATTGCCTGAGCATATGTGTTCAAATAATTTCCACAGTCTCGATTACCACAGTTTTGTGTTATATTTCTTCCAATATAGTTCTGCTTTGACAAGACTATTTTGTCTATTTTTTGTGCCTCAAGAGCTCATATCGGTCTTAGGATGAAGTTAACAGTTTCTGGGAGGATATAGCATGAATTAATTGTGGCCCTAGATTCATGTTTGTATATTTTTTCTAGAAAAGCACTAGACAGAGGCAGGGATTGCAGGTGTTTGAAGTGATTCAGACTGAGGAGGTTGTAGCCCAGCTCAAGGTTGGGAAATGGAGCCATTTCCCATAAGGTAAGAGAGTATTGAGGAACTGACCAGGGAGTGTGAAGAGAGCCTGTGAGTAGTTCTGATCCTCCTTGGATAATAGACTGGACTCGCATGAAGATGGGGAAGCAGCTGATACTCTCTGCTCTGTTCCAAGCAGCCTTCCAAGCTAGGAGGGGTAGAAATGGGGTCTACTCTAAATAAACATACATTGATTTCTTAAGACAAATAGTGGAGTTCAGGTGTAGAGGTGTAGGACTTGAACTATTTGTCTACTAAGAACAAGTGTATGAGAATTAGGAAGCCAGACCAAAACCAATGGCTTAGAAACAGAAATATTACCATCAGATGTAAGTAATCTTGATGGGTGGATTGCTATAAGAATAGATAGATTAAGAATAGAACCACAGTGACTCACATCATGACAGGAGGTCACTTCTGGCTTGGTTGAGTCAGCCACTGGAAGTATTTGCTGGCTCATGAGGACGTGGTACGAAGAAGAAGATCTTGTCCTTGGGAGCCTGAGGTATCTGAATGAGAGTCGCTTGTGCAAATGATAGGATAATACAGTAAGGGCAGTTCTTTTCCTAAGTTTTTCTATACTGAAAGCCAGGCAATGAGTCTAGTAACCTAATTGGCTGGGGCCTGTGCTGGCATCTAGATCTGGGACTATACTATAAATGATCCAATTGTTGAACACATAGATTCAAAACGAGGTCTGGAAGATGAATGAATCAACTCTTTCTGGTTAATTTAGAATAAAGTGTGTTGTACAAGCATCGTCTTGGTTCTCTTCCCCTTTTGAGGCTACTCAAAATGCCATAATGAAAACAGGAGCATCAAGGTAGAGTGAACTCTAATCCTTCTGATTTTGTAGTGGCAAAGAAGCTACTTGATTTACTGGAGACTGCTGAAGTCATCACTTTGCTATCCATCCATCTGTCCATCCTATCATCTATCCCTCTGTCTGTCCATCCATCTAACTAGCAGTCTCTACATGTATGCTGTTATGTTTAGTACTTTATAAATACTAACCCCTGAGCCTTCCCTGTCTCCTTAGACACAAATGATAATCCTTTTCATTATAAATGGGAAGCCGAAACAGAGAAACTAAGTACCTTCCTTTAAGACGCAGCCAGTAATCTTGGGAAATCCCAGTGTTTGGGCTAAGCTACCACACGAGTGGCCTTTGAGGTGACTTGGGAACCCATTCAGGAGGTTAATCAGTTGCTTGGATAGCTATCTATTCTCCCACAGGCTCCCGAGGGCCCTGTCTATGTACAGGGCAGGTCCTGGGAGTATGTCCACAGAGTACCCCTCTGCGACCAGTAGTTGCTTAGTTTTTCACTGTGTTCTTCTCTCCTCACCTGTCCCTCTTGTGTGTACACAAGTGTCAGCTTCCTTTCAACTTTCCAGGCTGTAAGCTGGAACACCTGTCTTGTTTGCTTGTTTGGTTTTGGTTTTTTCAAGACAGCATTTCTTTGTTGTAACTCTGCCTGTCCTGGAACTTGCTCTGTAGACCAGACTGGCCTTGAACTCACAGAGATCTGTCTGCCCCTGCCTCCCAAGTGCTGGGATTAAAGAACGTGTGCCAGTTGGAATACATGTTCTTAAAGAATTGGAGATGAAGGGTTATGGGATGGACAACGGAGTCCAGGTGCTGAGTTCTACAGCACCCACCATTTATTCCTCAACTGCTTTGTCTCTATCTTCAGTGTTCACTGAAATCTCATCCCAGGAAGCTCCAGCCACCTGCCATCTCATCCCTGAACCTGGCAGCCCAGCACATCTACAATAAAGCACACACTCGTGACATAACCACAAGACTGCTTCTTGGAAACCCAAATGACCCATCGTTAGCAAATGTGTCTTTTAGCAGCCAAGTGTAGCAACAGGGCAGAAGCCTGCAAATTTCTGTTGACCAGTTTTTGCATTTTTGATCTTTGACTGAAAGCAATTGGGAACCCACACACCGTGTATGTGTGTGTTTCTCTGAGACCATCAGTTTACTAACCAGCTTCCTGTCAATGACAAAACACCTCAGAAAACAAATTCAGAGGAGGGTGGATTCATTTTGCCTCATGGTTCAGAGGCTTCTGAAAATGGTCAGCTAGCTCCTTTACTTTGGGCCTGAGGCAATTGAGAATGTCAGAAGCAGAGCAATAATGAGGGAAGGACTGTGGACAAACACACTCTTGAGCCTCTATCCTCTAAACTTTCCACTGCTTCACAGTAGTGCCTCGGGCGATGGACCCATGAATGGGTTAACACACCAAAGAGGTCCAAGCCTACGGTCCAATCTCTTTTTAAAGACACAATCTGTGGACATGGTTGTGCTGGGGACCATCAGCATATGAATTTGTGGGGACATTGAGTCTGTAGATGACATTCCAGGTGCAAAGTGTAGCAGCAGGAAAAGCCAGTGTCACTTTGTCCAATACCTTCACTCAGCAATATGCATGGGAGACTTTTATGATCAAATACTCGGGCCTTTCCATACTCATCAAGCAGAGAACACTGGCTGGGTGTCCTCTGATTCAGTCCTGTGCTGTTACTTTGTGTCTCGAGAGACTGTCAGGTCCCATGGCATAAGGTCTTAGTCCCTGGCTGCCTCTGCCCTCTTTCAGAGCAAGCCCAGGTTGCTTTGCCTGTGCTTCTGACTGACCTGTAAATTGGGCTCTCACAATCAGTTCCTTGGGCTTGATTGATTTGCTAGAGCAACCGAGGAAATAGATCCATTTACAGATTTACTCTAAAGATCTCCCAACGGCTTCTGATAAATAGGTCAAGGTAGTGGCCACGGTGTGGAGCTTCTGTGTCTTTTCTGGTATGCCACCCCCAGGAAAGAGATAAGTTCAGTTCTCTGGAAGCTCCTTAAGCCCTGTCCTTTGGGTTTATAGAGGTTTTTATGATGCAGACAGGATTGATTAAAGCATTCCCTATTAGTGATTAATTTAACCTTCAGTCCCTCTCTACTCCCTGGAGCTTGGGGCCAAAAGTCCCAACCCTCTAACCCTGCTGAGGTCACCCTGTGATCAACTTCCACCAACTCATCTGATGCTGTCAGCCATCAGCCAATTCATCAGTATAAATAAAAAGATACTTAGCATTTTGTAGAGTCAAGAATTTCAGGAGTTGTGTGTCAAGGAAACTGGGGCAAAGATTAAATATGCATTTTATGCCATCACACTTTCTCTTGAATTAATATGGCTATATTTCCAATTTGTA
Organism: Cricetomys ansorgei; assembly: GCA_026225945.1. NCBI lineage: Eukaryota > Metazoa > Chordata > Mammalia > Rodentia > Nesomyidae > Cricetomys > Cricetomys ansorgei. The sequence continues at coordinate 51,089,700 of JAMJFZ010000107.1, read as the reverse complement.
TATTGTTTAAAAGATCTAGTCTTAACTGTTACATAGTTTGCAGTAAATGCAAAATTGAGCCAAGGGGCTTTTAAGGTTGTAAAATCTCATCAGAATAGTGAGGGCATTCACTGCACATTTGAATGAACAAGCCTACGTTGTAGGGACCAGAGATATCATCTGACCACAGATAAAACTGGTTTTCTATACTTATACATGCAAATAAATGCGTGGGGAAAGTACCCCAAAGCAGCATGGTCCTCTTAGTCTTTTCAGATGGCACTGAGGCACTTGCAAAATAACTCTTAGAACATCTTCACCCAGCAGCACAAAGAGGATAGATAATCAGAAGTTCACGGTCATCATCATCAATTATTTGGAGTTTAAAGCCAGCTTGGGAATATGTGAGACCCTGTCTTAAAAGAAATTCAAAGCACCGAAGACAATAATAATAAATTCTTGTTAGTTTTGTTGCCAGCCTAATTCCATATTCTTCCAAAAACACTATACAATGTATTGAAATGCAGGCTATTTTTAAGACTGTCATATTTTGTAGATAAGAGAAAGGATTCTTCATTCAATCAAAGTTGCTAAGCATTCCTGCCTTTTGCATGTTTTGCAAGCAAGTGTAATTCGTTCTTAAGGAAAGCATTTATTTTCCCAGATGCCAGTGAGATATTGAAACAGAGGCAGATAAACTGAACCAAGAAGTATTTAATAATCACACTGTGTTCCAGCCCGCCCTGCCTGTGACACAGTTCTGCAGCCAGCGCCTAGCTTTGAGGTGCTAAAAAGCTTGTTTCACATGAAACAATTAGAATCATTTAACCAGGTTTATATAGATATGCCCAGTGAAGTGATTCACTCTGTTCAGTGTGGGTTCCAGACAGAGGGCCTGCCAGAGAAGGCTGGAATAGAGGAGGAATTTCTAGGTAAGTGGAGCCAGTGGGCACCTAAGGTTGGAAACCTGGAAGGGGAAGGAGAGGACAGGGAAAGGGGAAGGAGATGCTGGACACTTTGGTGACAAACAGAAGATGAATTTTGTTTGAACAAAGAATCTGTAAATGGAAGTGGGAGAATATTGGCCAAAATGGTGTTCTTTGTGTGTGTGTGGGGGGGGGGGGCTGTTTGCATGTAGGCAGGTGGTGTGGGTAGACGAGTGTGTGGGGGATGGTGCATGTTTACAGGCCAGAGGTAGGAGTCTCCTCTTTCACTATCACCATCACCACCACCATCATCATCACCATCATCATCATTTGGAGATAGTTTCTCACTGAAACTAGACCTTACTTGTACTAGTTGCTTTTCTGTTGCCATGTTAAAACATCATGACCAAGGCAGCTTATAGGGAACAAAAGGAATTTATTTTAGCTTATGGTTCCAGAGGGTTAGATTGAGTAATGGTAGGTTCAGAAGCAGTAGGCAGCAGGTAGCAGGCTCGATAGCAGGAGCAGACAACTGAGGGCTCTCATCTTGAACCACAAACATGTAGCAGAGAAAGCTAACTGGAAACAGCATGAATATTAAACTCTCAGAGACTCCCTCTGGTGACAGGCTTCTTCAGACAAGGCCACGCCCTCTGAACCTTCCCAAACAGCTTCCCCAACTGAGGATCAAGTGTTTAAATACATGAGCTGCTGCTGGGGGGAGGGAGGGAATATTTCTCAATTGAACCAGACCATATTCAATGGTATGAACTTTTCCCAGGGGTCACCTGACTATCAGATATTTACATTACAATTTATAAAGGAACAAAATTGCAGTTATGAAGTAGCAACAGAAGTAATTCTATGGTTGGGGGTCACCATGACATAAGGAACTGTATGAAAGGGTCACAGCATTAGGAAGAATGAGAACCACTGAACTGGATAGTCTTAGAGCTCTGGGATCCACCTGCATCCACCCACACCTGCCCAGCAGTGTGGTTACAGACATGTACCAGCCTTCCCAGCTCCTACACTCTGGTGGGTTTTCTAACGTGTATGTAGATACTAGAGGAGACTATTTCAAAATGAGATTGTCAAAGAAAATCTATGACTTGTTTTTCTGTCACAAGCACATGAGAGGAATATGGCAAGCAAGATAAAGTTTCACTCACATAAGACAGCTGAATGACAGCATGGTTCTAGAAGGGGTTTGAGTCAGGATTGCAAGACTTTCTGAGATGTGGCTTGCATTTCCGAAAAGGGCTTGAGAAATAGTTCCCTACCCATTCTCGGGGTTTAGTGAAGCTCTCACTGTTGCATCCTCCAGCAATGGAGCTGGAGCAATGTGTGTGTAACGTCAGGGGCAATAGGAACGCTACTGCCGGTAGATAGCAGGAGAGGATGTGTTGCAACAGACAGCCAAGAGAAGTTCCAAACGTGTTTCTATTCACCAAGCAAACCTGAATCACTTAATAAACTTTCAGAGGGAGGCTCTGGACTAAGATGTAAGTAGAGAAATGTAATGTGTTTTTAGAGCCAGCCAAATAAGACAATTGGTGATTAAAGGCGCGGGTCAGAGGCAGAGCCGTCCTGGCTTTCCTGTGCTCCTTCAGGAAGTGCATTTTATAGAAAAGTCAGAGAGGAACTGAGGGAAGCAGAGAGCCGGGAGGTGGGGACTCACGGCAGCATAAGGAAGCCCTCTGGACCGCCTCTGGAGGTGGCCCTTCGCCTCAAAGGTTACTACACGCAATCCCGCAGTCACTGGCTGGCCTGTCACGGGGCTCACGAGGCCACCCTGATGAGAACAGGACCTCAGGCTGGAGGCCAGGATGGTAAGATCCATTGGTTGTTCATTGAGGCATTAGCCGATCGTTTGAATCTGAAGCCAATTCTTGACCTGCGCTTAGGGGTTTCAAAGGTATAAAGAACTATTCAGTGGTTTCTACTTCTGGAGCATGAATGTTAGTCTTTAATTTTTTTTTTATTACGTCTTCTCCCTGTTATCACTAAACTTAATAATAGATGTGATTGATTCCAACACTTGGCGGTGTATTTGTTAATATTGAAACAGTTTGCTTCAAGCTCCAGCACAAGTGTTACTTGTATTTTCAAATCTCTAGCTACAGAGGCAGGAAGCTTTTTGCTAGGTGTGTAGGAGCTACGCTAAATCCCGCTGAGAGAATGACAGTTCGCTTCTGTCACACTGTAAACTGCGCTGTCACCAGCGGGCTCTAGCAGCCATGTGAAGCTGCAGATGTGGCTTCATGCTGCACTCTGGGACATGGGCTCCATGAAGGGTTGCAGCCATTCTAAAGGCTCTCATTCTGGGGGTATTTTTAGATGAAGCTTGTTCCTATGAATGAGGAAGTCTGGCAGATGGCTCTTCCGGCTGATTTTTTTTTCCCCTCCAGCTTTCTTCCAGGGTAGTATAGAGACTGCTCTCACAAAACTTTACTCTCTCAGGACAATGGAGGGAAAAGCCATTCTAAAAGCACCCGGTAGCAGCTGCAGAGCGAGGTGTGAAAGGACATAGTATCTCTGAGTTGTATGTTTCACAGAGCTCTCCTGTGACCCTGCACACAATCCACAGTGGGAGGCGGGAAAGGAAGTCTGAGCAAGAATAGGTCGTGTGTCACAGGATGGAGCAGACATCATGGGGTCCATTTCCCCACCACAGAGAAGACTAGCATCCATTGAAGTTACTTCCTTAAGTCAGAGGATGTCAAATTTCGTTTTATAAAGGGTTTGCATCAGCTTTGTGAAAAACAGAACAAATCAAATTATCATTGTAAGTATAGCCTTGTTATATATTGTTCGTTCCCTACTGTTGCTTGGCCTTACATCTGACAGAATGCTCCACTGAGGTTTACAAGCCACCTTTGGGATTTTAAGCCCTTTTGAGAGAGTCTTAAGAAGTCTATTGCACACAGAGACTGCAGACTCAAAAACCATCTTGATTGTGAGGCTGGGCTTTGAAGGCAAGCTTGCCTTTCATTTCAAAATTTGATGTGGTTTGGCTCATTCCCTGATTAAAGTGGCAATCCTCAAAGAGGGCAGATGGCCCAGGTTTCCAGGGTGGAAGTTGTTGATGCTGTTCCCGTGAGAGTCATGGCTTCTGAGATTATGTGATTGTGCAGCTGTGAGGCTAAAACCCCGGGCCTCATTTATGTAAGCAAGTGCTTTACCACTGAGTGGCATTGCTGACCCTTCCTGACATTTTACCATATTTGAAAAGTCCCCAGTGTATATAAAGTATGTCCTCAGTGTATACCCCGAGCACTCCCAAGGCCTCTTGAATGTTGACTTACTTATGGAATCTAACTTCATGAGAGTTACAGATAGGAAACCATAGGTCTGATTTTCAGAAGGCATAAATTCTCCTTGTGCCTCAGATGTGAACATGTACCTAGTGTCTGGTTGGGTACCTCTGTCCTCCACCAAGTGTGCTTACACACATACACGGGAAGAATTGCTCCCCAAATCATAGACAAAAAAAGATGTGCTCAAATCTCCAAACAGATCTGAGAAACACCACCTTCCATGCACAGACTCTCCTGAGGGGGAACCAATTGTCACTGGGCCTGAATAGATGGATGATGCCCCTCCAGGCCATACCGGGTTTTTACGTTCCATTCAGGGTCTAGTGGGTCCCCCCACCACCATGAGGAGTGTTCTTTCCTCTCTATCCAGTTCTCACTTCAGCTTTCTGTTGTCACTCAGCACAGTTACTGTCTTGCAGCCAATAGGCATCATTCACATTTTATTAGATGACTTTAAAGAACAAGCCTATTATTATGTGTTTTTTAAAACATCTGTAAATGGTACCACATTGTACTGGTGCCTTTATACAAACGTCTTTTAATCTTTAGCAATTTAAGAGTTTTTTTCGTTTGCACATAATCCTCTTCACTTGTTTCTGACAGCCGTATTTTATTTTATTATGAGACTGTACCATAATTAATGTGTTCCTTTATTGATGGGGAGTTCTTGTCTGTCCTGAACACCCTTGTACATGAATGAGAGTTTCTCTACGTAGTGACTGTACAGCACAGTAGCTCCTAGTTTAAAGTGTGGTTAGCATTTTCAGTGCACTGTAAATATAAAATATGTGGCAGATTTTGAAGACTTAAAATGACAAAAGAACATTAAGTGACTCTTTAAGATTTTCTGTATTAACTGGGTATGGTGATTGTATGCCTATAATTTCAGCTCTTGGGAGATTGAGGCAGGAGGATTGCCAAGAGTTTGATTCCAGCATGGGCCATATAGCAAGTGCCAGGCCAACAAAAGGTATATATATATGTCCTTGTCAAAAGAAAACAAGAAAAGGAGCTGGAGAGTTGGCGTAGTGGTTAAGAGTACTTGTTCTCCAAAAGGATCTGGGTTCAATTCCCAGCATCCCCATGAAGGCTCACCATTTCCTTAGGCACCAGACACGCACGTGGTACACAGATATGCATTCATACACACAAAATAAATTTAAAAAGGGGAAATGAGAAAAAAGAGAAAAATCCTGATTACATGTTGAAATGGCAGTCTTTTGGTTTGTTACATTAAAATACAATACTAAATACTAAAGTCAGTAGCACTGACCTTTCATATTTGCAAATGTAACTGCTAAAAAAAATTTTAACTACATGTATAGTTCACACTATGTTTCTAGTGGAAAAGGCACCTCTAGAACAGGAGTCAGTTGCTGTCGCTTACCTACGGCCTCCTGTAAAGAGAGCTTTGTTAGAAAGCGTACTCAGTCACTGCCCCGTCTCTGGCTGTCTTCCTGCCACACCTGGAGAGTTGAGCAGTTATAGTCCATATGGTCATGGAGCTTTAAGCACTCAGTGACTTGCCGTTCAAGGAAAACTGCTGCTCTGCCTTCTGGAGTAGCTTTTGTAAAAGGCAAGGACCACATAGAAAATATTTAACGTTTTATCCAACATACTTAAATATGTACCCCAAATAAAAGTTTTACAAAACAAACTTTCACAAAGGCTCACTGTGCATATTTTCTGTTTATTTCTACTTTGTTGAAATGAACTACTGGCAAGTAAGCTTTTGTGATCACTCAATGATTTAGCCACCTAACCTCTGCTAGTGATTTTAATAACACTGCGCAAGGCAAGGATAAGTACGACTCAAGGTGGACACTGGGTTACATTGGGTTAATTTTTAGGACTCATTAAATTGCTGGCGTTGGTGGTGATGTGGTTGTAGTTGTGGCGGTGTGTATGTTTGCGGACTAATCTATGGACCCACAAACAGTGCGAGCGGATCCTCATTCTCATTCATCTTTAAACAGTGACTGTTACTGCTAGTCCTACTGGGTGAAATGAGAGCCTGTTTTCTTTACATTGTTTTTAGTTAATGAGGTTGATCATCTTATTGTGTGTTGTCTGCCTTCTTGAGTCTTCTCTTATAAATTGGTTGTTTGTATTGCCTCGAGAAATTCTAAACCTTACTGTGTACATGTGTATGGGTATGTGCTTGCCATGGTACATGTGTGGGGGTCAAAGGGTGCTTTTCAGGAGTCAGTTTTCCTTCTACCTTGTGAGCTCCAGAGCTCCAGGATCCAGCTCAGGTCTTCAGGCTTGGCTGCATTCACTCTTCCCCTCTGAGCCATCCTGCAGTCCTCTACTGCCTTTTTAAAATAGAGTCATCGACGGTTTTCTTTGGGCCTTCCTTTCTGGAAACCCACTTTTATGGCGTGTGGGGGTTACACATTTGTACTTTGTTCACCTCACTCTCCTTGTGGTGGCTTTTATCACCCAGACATTTGAAATTTTAAAGCACTGACTATTGTCTGGCATTCCATCTACAATTATTTTTCTGTTCTTACTTAAGTCATACTTTCTTACCCACAGTCAGAAGCATGTTTGTTGATAGCTTCTGCTTATAGACTTATTTATTTATTTATTTATTTATTTATTTATTTATTTATTTACTTATTTATTTATTTACTTATTTATTTTAGTTTTTCAAGACAGGTTCTCTCTGTTGTAACTCTGGCTGTCCTGGAACTCACTCTGTAGACCAGGCTGGCCTCAAACTCATAGAGATCCACCTTCCTCTGCCTCCTGAGCGCTGGGACTAAAGGCATACACCACCACTGCCCAGCTATCCTTTCTTTTTAATGACCAAAAATAATCATGCTTGTGCATGACCTGTCTTAACTGACTGTCGGATACTTTGAACTGGCTTGCCATCTTCCCATGAGTCCAGTGCTGTGTGCCACACAGCAAGCCCTGACACCTGCGGTCCGTACCATGGGTCTCTCAGTTCATATTTGGTCCTATGATTACCAGAGCCCACGCTTTACTGATGTCACTTACACCACAAGGCCTCAGTGACTTTATGGGAAGTTCCAGTGACCTTTCAAGAATCACATGAGCCTTATAAAAATGACATCAAGTCATTGAAAAAGAAAAAAAAATTACTCAATTCATTTTGTACTTCTAATTTAACCTCTATAAAAAGACGAGGAAGAGAAATTGTGGGCTAGCTTCTACATGACTGATAAATATAAAATCCCTAAATTACGTATCAATAAGATTCAGCTAAGGGTGATAAATTGTAAACAAAAAGTGTCTACCAGAGCCCCCAACAAACTCATGCTTTGTACTGAAGCATCCTTAGTCCTGATTTGTATTGAAGCATCATTGTTGGCTCTACTTCCTAATGAAACGCCCTTTGTTCGCTGTGGTATTGAGGCATCATGCTTGTTCCTACTATCGTATGGAGATCCCTCTTAGCGTGCAGCACCCAAGAGCTCCTTTTTCTTTCAAATTTGGTGCACATGCATGCGTATGTTTGTGTGTGTGTGTGTTCACACATGAGTGTATTTGTTAGTCACGTAGATTTGTTTATTTATGCACACCTCATCAAGTGCTTCCTCAGTGCGTGGATTGGGCACCGTGCCAACTCAGGAATCAGGGCACCAAAGTTTCTCCCATGGTAATTCTATCTCTCCCTCTCCCCCGACCTTTCTCTCTCCCTCTCTGTCTCACACTTTCTTTTGTTTAATCCATGTGTGCATGTGCGTCTGCTACACCTGGCTTTTTATGTAGCTGAGGATTCAAAGTCAAGGCCTCATGCTTGCAGGCCAAGTGCTCTCATTTACTGAGCTATCTCCCTAGCCTGGGTCCGGAGACTGGGCAAATCTAGAGAACACTTTGGAGTGGGGTTGCTCTAGAACCAAGTTCTTTTCTTTACTGAGTTGTCCTTATCAAAGGTTCATCTTGTGACTTCAGAGAAAGCCATTTGTGTTCGAGTTCCATCTTGATGACTAAATACTTGAGAAATCCAACTTAAAGGAGGAAAGGTTTTTCTCTCACTGTATCAGCCCACGATGACTCCGATCCCTTGTTTCCAGGACTGGGACAAGGCAGAACATGATGATTGGTATCAGAAGGCAGAGCAACACTGCTCACTTCATGGTAGCCTGGGAACAGGCAGATAAAAGGACGAAAGGACTAGGTACAGAACCTTTTAAGGGCATGTCCCCTGTGACCTGCTTCCTCCAACCAGGCTTCATCTCCTAAAGGTTCCATTGCCCCAAATCCCATTAAGATCTGAATTCATAAATTCACATTTATCCATCCACCCATGATGGCTGAGACCCCATCATCCAGCCACCCCAAAAGTCTCCATCTTTGTTCTCTGCTGCACAGAAGTCCAAAGCCTTCAATAGGCAAACGTATGGGAGTCATCTACAATCTATAAATGTTGTTGTTTTGCTTTGCTGAAAGATCTGATGAAGACAAAGATATTGTGAATCTTGCCAGAAGCTTAAATGAGGGTCAACCCTTAGCCTGAAGGGCTTGTTGTTGTTGTTTTGCTTTGTTTTCATGCTTTATTCCTTTGTTGGTCTTGTTTTGTTTTCCTGACAATGGTTCTAGAATGTTAAGATTAATCTTACCATCGCTGCCGTGGTCACTTTATTCTTGAAGGCTTTAAGGCAAATGTTAACATGGGCCTCAAAATGGCATGATTCCTCAAGAGCATCTTCCGTGATAACAAATAAGCTTTCTCTAGTCCTTTCTAATAAAAACAAGAGACTCAACCCACAAAGAATCCTCTCTGAATTCTTGACTATAAGGTCGTGGACATTATGTAAGGCAGTCCTACTGCCAAATCAATACTGCATTGAGTGTTTACTACAGCAGATACTGCAGTGCGAGTATACAGTCATAAGACAAAGATGCCAACAAGGACTGTCCGTTCGAGCAAATGAGGAAGAGCTGGCTTGGTTGTGGGTCTGTCTCATTTTACCGCGAAAATGTCAGGTGACAAGTGAATACTTGTGTGGTCCTTGGAAAGAGGGAAGGAGAGGTCAGAGATCTGAATGCTGCTACTGGCGCTGCTTGTTCTTGTAAGGCTTTGCTCTTACAATTGGTGTCTGTCCTCTGATGTGGTAGCAATACTATCTAAGTAATAGAACAAGCCATCTCATAGCAAGCCAAAGGCCAGTTTGGACTTAAGGGTTAATTTGATTCTGTTTAAGCATTTCACTGGAAGTTTGGTTAAAATTTAAATAAACTTTTCCTTGGGTCCAAGGAGTAATCTAGACCACTGAAGCCTTAGCAGCACTGAAGCCATAGCAGTAGGGTACCAGGCAAAGAATGCCCACATTTTGTTTTTGTTTAGCCCTAGTTTGCAGTTCAATCCAGCTCTTGCAAAAACCATCCAATTTCTGCAGCTCTCTATGCAATCTCTGTGTGTCATTAGAGACTGGGCTGGATGATGCTGTTTCCATTTTATTTTCTTCTTAACCACATTTCGCCGAATATAGGAGATGACATAAATGGCAGGTGGGATCAAATGTGAAGGCAGCCCCTCCCATGGGGGGACTTTGGTGCTTGTCTGAATTCAGTGACTCTTGTCCTAGGCCCTCTCAAGAAATACTTACCATTCATATGCATAAGATTTCATAGGAACCCCTGTTCTCACAACCCCCCCAAGGATTTTTTTTTAACTTCCTGGTGTTGGCCAGCTTTTGAGAGCATGGAAGGTCTGTGAGCATCAGCAGGGTCTCTCGATGAAACCGACTGAACCACGTCTGTCATTCCTTCCCTCTCCAGGCACCTGTTAAAAATGAACAAGAGCAGCTCTGACTTGGAAAAAGTGAGCCAGAGTTCTGCGGAAAGCCTGAGCCCCTCCTTCCGGGGGGCCCACGTCAGCTTCACCACGGGCTCCACGGACAGCCTAGCCTCAGACTCCAGAACCTGCAGCGATGGAGGTAACAAACCAGCCCTTGACGGACAGGCTTAGAGTCTAGGGAGTCCGCAAACCAAACTGGGTTGTTTGTAAGGATTTGGAAGGCCCAAGCCAGGCCTTCAGCCCTGGTGCGACGTTGTTCAGGAAGTGGACCCTACCGGGGAGCTGGTGAAATTCATTTGCTCATGAATACATGATAAGCTACCTCACTGTATCACCCTCCGAAATTAGAAATGCACAGGCTTGGTGACAGGGCAGGAGGAGGCTGCAATTAAACACATGTTGGGGGTTGACAAGATGGTACTGCTGATGAAATGCTTGCTGTGTAAGCACGAAGGCCTGAGTGAGATCCCCAGCACCAGGCACTGGAGAGGCAGAGATCGGAGGATGACTAAGGCTTGCTGCCTAGCTCGTCCAGCGGACCAGCAGCTGTAGGTTCATTAGGAGACCTTTACTCAAAAACAGTAATGTGGAGAAATGATTGAGGTAGACACCTGACATTAACCTCAGGTCTACACATGTGTATGAACGCACGCACACACACACATACTCACACATACACACACACACACATACTCACACATATACACACACACACACATATTCACACATACACATGCACACACACACATACACACATACACAACATGTTGGAAGGCTCCTGATTCTCTGAATAATAAGTCAGCTGCATATAGTTCTTCCTGTCCACGGGAGTCTCTGGAACCTCAGAAGTCTTGGTGTCTCATTTACATGCATACACATGCATGCATACATGTACACAATAGATGTTTACATAAATGTTTATTAATTAAAACATGAAGGCTTTATAAGGTCACTGCCCACCCCTCTTCTATATTAACCAGTAAGTATAATATGTGGATATGTCCTGTTCGGCATAGTCCTAAAAGGAGCTCAAGGTTTTCTGAACTTGTAGATTGTGTTAGTGTTTATGACCTTTCACTCCTTGGGCATGCTCTGTGTGTATCCTCTCCTGCTCCTCTCCTAGACTGCCTTAGCATGTTAGGGTTACATATGTGCCAGTGTGACTTTCTCATTCTATGGAAGTACTTTTTCTTGAGAGGCATTTTGGGGTAGAGGACCCCAAGGCATATTTCTATCAGCAAACATGGATTTGGATTATAAGTTTTCTAATGAGAAACCCTTGCTAGCTTTCACTAAAAACAGGAAATGTATTCGCTTTGATTTGGGGTAAATGTAGCAATTAAAAAAAAAAAAAAGATTGTCTTTTTGTAGCTTTTCTAGACTCCCATCTACCTTCCTTCCCATCCCACTGTGCAAACATTCATTGAGGCAGATTATTCCCTGAAATCCTGGATATCTAAAGCATGCCATCCAGCTCCAATTCACTCTCTTAAGAACCATGACCAGTTCTAAGTGGGCCATCTACAATGCACCCCTCCCCCAACCACCAGACGGCTGGTATCATGAGAACCGGATTGAATTGCTTCACCAGAATTCACAACGTCTTTCCTCAGAGCTAGGAAAGATTAGATGAAAACATGACATATGGATGGATGGGGTAAGACAGGAAGTCAGATTGCCCCGGAACACCAGAGCTGATACAGGTTTCTGGATGAGTGTTGAGGGAGGAAGGGAAAGCATTTTTGAGAAGGTGGGACCTTCAGCTCCTGTCCACAGTGTGGTTAGAAATGAGGATGCAGGAACGGAGGAGCGAAGGATTCTCCAGGATCCTAAAAGAGTCAGGAGGAGCCGAGGGCACAGGAGAGCAGTGTATACTGAGAAAAGGAAAGAAGCTTGATGTGCTATTTGGAGTGCAGATGAGGGAAATGGGCACAGTTTAGTGGAAGCTGGGCTGCAGGGTGCAAGGCATTCAGAAGCTGTGTGCAGAGAAGGGTACTGAGAGCCACCAATCCGTGAGGACAATGGTGGTGCATAATAAAGACATGTTCTCATATTACTTTCGGAATAACATGAATCAAGATGCATTTATTTTCACCGTTATTTGGTTAGCACAAATCAGGTATTCAGTGAAGAAGAATCTCAAAATTTAGATTCCACCATCAACAAGGTGCAGAGGGGGGCAAACCATTTCTCTGTGTGGAGGAGGGCAAACCATTTCTCTCTCTCTCTCTCTCTCTCTCTCTCTCTCTCTCTTTCCCCTGCTCTTTCATATAGAGGGGTCTGGATCAGGGCTAAGTTTTGACACTGATGAGAGAAATCCTTTATTCCGCTTCCCACCACGGATCAGCCCCACTTGCCTTTGGACTTTACAGATCTTACAGGCCCACAGGTTCACATCTGCTTTCATCTTAAAATTGAAACACTTGTGTATCTTGACTTCTCGACATTTAGGCCAGACACAGAGACTGTGAATCAGAAGAGAAGTGGCATCCATTCAAGCTGAAGTTGTGTGAAGTGAGAATTAGTTCAGCTTCTCTGGTGTCTTATGGAAAGACAAAAGAAACCGCTGGATTATATACATTTGTCTACAGCAAGAGCTCACAGGAGAAATAATGCCTCTCGCTGGTGTTTTGCATCTATGAAGTGGCCTGAGTTGAGGAAAAAGTCATTTCAGAGCCTGTCACAGCAATAATTTATGTAAAGTTGTTAAGAATTAAGGTTGGTGGCCAAAGTTAGAGATCTGCTGTCCAGGTTTAATAGCAAAAGAAGAAATTTCAATTTTATAAGAGTATCAGGCCGTCGGTGGCTCACGCCTTTAATCCTAACACTTGGGAGGCAGAGGCAGAGGGATCTCTTGAGTTCCAGGCCAGCGGAGTCTATAGAGTGAGTTCCAGAATAGCCAGGGCTACACAACAAAACTTTGTTGCCAAAAAACCACCCCCCCCAAAAAAAAAATAATATAGCTCAATCCTGTTACATTTTAAAGGAAGAATTGATCTAAATTTTAAAGTAACAACATGGTTTTTTTTTAATATCATTGTAAAAATTTCCATTTTATACTTTCATCAGATCTCATAGCCCTCCTAGTACATCTGTTAGGACACTTTCTTTGTCTGTGGGAGCAATTTGTTCTGCAGAGAGTCAACTGAGTAGAAGGACAAAGCCGTCTCAGCCATTGTCCGGATTGTGCCTGGTCCAAGACGGACAAAATGCATTGTGAGAATGGGTTTGTTGTAGAGCATGGATGGATGGTTGTGAGGGTGAACTCCTCAGCTAAATGGCCAGCAGAAAACTCTACGCTTAAAGTGACCACCTTTAAACATCCAAACCTAAAGCTGAGGGCGGCGGTACAGGCCTACAGTCCTAGCGCTTGGGATGTGGAGGCCAAGAGCATTAGGAGTGCAAAGTCATCCTCAGCAATGCGGTAACCCAGGCCAGCATCATCTACAGGAGACACTGACTCAAAACAGCTACAGAAACCCAAGTAACACAGACCTACTGTCATATTAAAATCATTTCCCTCTTTGATTTAACAGAATGATTCAACAGACGGAGGTTAGAATTTGCTGTGTAACAGAAGGCACCAGCATCAGCACCAGAGCAGAGCAGAGATCTCTAACCATGCAGTGGACAGTAGAACCTCATCCGATGCAAGAGCCAGAACTGCGCTGCTGGTTCTTATTTTATAGCTATGGAGGCAGAGCTAGAGTGACACAATTAAATATTGTGGGATTCATCAGCTTGTTTTTCTCCACAAAAAATGCCAATAAGTTTTAGAAATTACATATGTATATGTTGGTGGGTGGGGGTGTGTTTATATACATGCTCTGTTGTTCATTTGATAGGTGTTTGGTATAAACTCTGTGCTGGGTACAAATCCAGATGCTGAAGACCCAGAAATAACTGCCCAGTCTCTTTCTGCACAGAGACATGGCTAGTTACACACACACACGCACGCACATGCACACACACACACACACACACACAAAGTGCAGTGGAAAAAGATCAAGCCAGGAAGGGGGCGGGGAGGGGTAGAAATGCCTGTCAAGGAGAGAGACAGGAAGTCCACAAAGATTAGACTATAGTCAGAATGAGTGACAGCTTGACCTTCAGCAAACATGTGTTCTCCTCTCAGACAGTCACCTCCAGCTCTGCAAAAATGAAGTCATATTTTTCCACAAAAGATTCACAAAAAGGCCCCCGTAACTATCTACTTAAATTACATTTATCTTCCATTAGACAGGCTTATTAGATCGCTTGACCTTAAATCCATAGGTTCAGGCTAATATATTATATGAGTAACTTGTCTTAACACAGTATATGCCCCAGCCCATCAAGAACTGAGTCAGAGATCCTGTCCCAGGAGATGTTACTGAAGGACAGAGGTTTGTTCCAGAGAAAATATATTCTGTTTATAAACACTTTCAGCATCCTGAATTACCATGTTAGCAAAGAGGCTTCATCTTAAACTGAATTTTAACCTGTTACTTCGGTAAGCTCATATGTATCTGTGATTAAATATCAAACAATGCAGAGGTACACTGTGAAAAGTCTCTCTCCTGATGTTCCATCCAGTAGCCACTGACACTTTGAACAGTTTTCCTACATCATTAATGAATTTCTCAACTGTCATAACATTCAGTTGTATATATTTTTGTACTTATAGTTCAGGTCAGAACACTTATGTGTACCCTAGTTTTTAAAGTCACTGTATTTATTATTATTATTATTATTAGCCATCAGCTAAACCCTTCTCTTCCCAATCATGTTTAGGTTGTTTTGTTACAAAACAAAACTGAGATTCCCGAGACACACATTGGGGAGATGTGGTTAGCATACCGATCTGTGAGACAAATTCTTAGAAGAAATAAAATGGATGCATTTAAATTTGGATGTATTTCAAGTAGTTGTCCTCAGTTTGTCCTCTAAAAATGTCAGCTTATTTTTCTACCAACACCATGTGAAAGGTGATTTGAATGAAGTTTTAGTTTAGCTACCTCAGTAGAAATCCCTCCCTGGCTGTGTCAACAGCAAGAGGTTGATCCCAGTGGCAGAGCCCCGCCCGGCTGCTGGCTGGCAGAGGACACAAAGGGCCCATCTTCCAAACTGAGACCTGTGTCTTTCCTCCACGCAAACCACATCATCGCCTTGACTGTCACTTCCTGGGATGCTGGAGCGCTCTGGAGACATCCCTCACACATGCCACGTTTTCCATCCAGCTGCAAAATGCAAATCACATGCTTCCAGTTCAAGCCACATTCATCTTCCTGGGGGGAAAAAAAGCAAGGCATTCCTTTAAAAAAAAGGAATGCTCTCCTTTGTCCCTTTATATTTTTTTTTCCGTGTGCAATCTGGCCTCTTCAGATTCTGGAACTAAATGAGAAGTTGCCCAACTTCCCTTTGGAAAAAATGTGAAGCTGGTGAAGCCCTACCCTACCGATCTGTTGGCAAAAGCCTCCCAGACTGCCTCTCCATGGCAAGCTGCCTGCACAGGTGGTTTGACTGTACTTCCCTCATCTCGAATGAGGGGATCAAACAGCCCCAGGGTCTGATTTGTAGAAACAGAATTCCTCACATTTAGTAGGTGCTTAAGATATATTAACTGATGAGTGGACAAGTCTCTGAAGTTGTTTGCTCAGCTACATTCTATTGCCCAGTGCCAATCCATAGAATATTCCAAGTTTTCACACACACACAAAGTTCAGTTGGCTTTGTCTTACCCAAAATTGGGGCAATGGCCAACACACACATGCAGAGCTTGAAGACCTCAGTAGAGACTGTGCCTGCCGCTTCCATGCTTACTCTGGCCTGGCTATAGGCAGAGAACGGTGCACAGAAGACAGATAAAGAGCACTCACTCATATGGCTCAAAACAGGACTGACCACTTCCTCTGTCAGCCCGGCTCTCATTTGGCTGTAGAGACAGTGGAAGTACCTATTAAAACCCAGCAAGAGGAGAAGACTCTATCATAAGGTAGACCTCATGCTACCGCATTTGAACTTTTGCCCTGCATTCTGAGGAGGGACTAACCTGTTTTTCCCAACCATTGGAATCCTGACTACTTCTTTGCTTTCTAAATATAAAGATAGCAGACTAGTAGTATATATCCTCTCATCGTCCCCTTGCCTTGGTGAGATACACCCAGCACACCACCATCAGTGCTCTCCACAGAGGGGCTTCCTCTTGACAGAAGTACACGCACTGTAGGGATTCGGGGTATTCATCTCTGAGTATGCTGTGTGTGGAACTGGAAGGAAGACTTGGGAAACGGTGTTTGGATCCCTTTGTTCACATCCCTTAGTTCATGTGCCAAGTTACTCAGCTGGGAATTTAGCTCAACAGTAGAATGCTTGCCTCGTTCCTAGAAAATTTTCTTGACTTTTCCTACTCTTCACTGTGAGCCAGAATTTGGAGACAGTGGTCCAGTGCCAGCATACAACCAGAGTATAGTAGAACTAGTTTCCTTTCATATGCCACTGGAATTTGAGTCTCTCTGGCCATTGGCCAAAGTTGTTCAGGATTTCTTTTTAGGCAGATTTTCTACACCAGTGGGTTACCTGTGAGTTATGGAAGCATTTTGGGTGTCAGGGTATGTTTGCTTTCTTTCTTCTGGCTTTGCTGAGTGCAAACTGTAGCAGCTGGTGAGAACAGTAACTCAGGCAGCACAACATCCAAAGGGGGGTTGCCCAGGGCAGCTTTGAAGAAATGGTTCTCTAAGAAAGAATTTTTTAAAAAGTCGGGGTCAGTGCCCTCTCACCCTGGAGTGATGGCTCTGTTGGGAAAGTTTATTTTTCGTGATGTTTAAAATGTTTGAATGTACTGTTAGGTGAGGGGCTAACCTAGGTCTTGGCATTTTGTACTGTCTGCAGGTGTTGGGTTTTATGTGAGGGATGTTAATTGGTAATGATCTGCATGTGCTATCAGTAGAACACCTGAGGAGTTCTGAATCAAATAAAACACCTGAGTTCAGGTGCTCAGGGTTCCAGTGTGAGTATGGCACTGACCATGACAGCGGTTCCCTCTGCTGAGGTTTGGCAGGCCTTCCACCTATGAAAATACCTCCTTGTCTTCTTGGCTGAACCACCACAGCAGTGAACTACTACACAATTCCATGTAAAAGGTCACACATTAGCATTCATTTCAGAGTAGCCCAAGTATATCCATACTAGAGAGAGTATAGGACCCTAAGGTGTCTGCAGCTCACTGTGGGGCCTTCTTACCAGCTGTGGTTCCATACTGGATTGCACAGGTACAGGCATGTGCACCTGTGTGTAAAGGTCAGAGAACAACTTCAAGTATCATCCATGTGTTACTGTTGTTGTTCTTTAAAGCATGGTCTCATTGACCCAAAACTGACAACATAGCCTAGATGGGCAAGCCCTAGGAATCTGCCTGTCTCCTGTCTTCAACACTAGTGATAAGATTACAGGCTTGTACCACCAAGTCTCTCTTTTTACATGGGTTCTGACGCTCAAACTCATATCTCTTTACCACCTAAGCTATCTCTCCAGGCCCATTTTTACTTAAAAATGAGAATCTTTATTTGAGTATACAATACCAGTTGGATACATGAAGTCCACACTAGCAGTGAGCCATCCGTCACTGATAAGCTTTGTGCAACGTTGTGCCTTACCCTCTGCTGGGCAGGTATATGATGTAGGAGCATTTCTTCAGTGCCTCCTCTCATTAGCTGGGCCGTTATGGCACAAATTCATTACATCTAAGAAATTAAACATATTTGACCAGACTGCATGTTAATCCTTGGAGCTTTACCTGCTTTTGAGCACCTAGTACTCCTACCGGATTTGCCCAGGCGTCTCTAGGGTTTGGATCCAATCAAAATCGCCCACCAATTCAGTTCTTACAGGATTGTCATGGGAACACAGACTAGGGTAGGGGGAGAGAGTCTTCCTCTCAGCTGTCTGAACACTGGCTCTGTGCAGGGTCTATAACTGACATTTTGATTCTCCTTGGTGATCGAGGCAATGAATGTGAGATAGATTAGTTTTTAAAATAGTCCCTCCATCATTCCTGATTAGAAAGTTAACCAGCTTCCAGTGTGGGAATTAGAAATAGAGGAATGATGGAAGCCACATAGCCATCTGCCTAGAGATAGTACAGGAGTTTCTAGGGTGGCTTTCAGACAAAATGCATTTTTAGAAAGGTTGAACTAGAGAGCTACTAAAATTCTAGATCATTAGTGGTGGAATTCCAAACGGTACAATCCAGGCCTTTTTTTCTGGGGGAAGCTCAGCTGCATGTGACTAGGTGATTCCTGCTGTTTACTCACAAATCCCGAGTTGAAGCAGAGAGGGGCATGTTGGTGACATCCAGGAAGTTGACATTAAAGATGAGGACAGAAACAGTCAAAGCTTAGAAAATCAGAACAAGACTTAAAGAACGGACTAGCCAAGACACTGACTTGTTAGCAGCCTCACTGGCACCTTGAACTAGGGATGGGAAAGGAACTCTGTCTCTGGACATGTGCCTCTGATCCTGGAGGCCCTGATTCAGGCACGAACAGGTATTCAGATCTCACCCCACTCCCTACTCTCACTTCCAGCGCTCGCCCCAGTGAAAACACATTGGCTGTTTTCTGGTACCCAGAAGGCAAAGTGATGAGGAAATGGATGTATCTAAAGCACCTGCCTTACATTGGCTGCTTTCTCGTACCCAGAAGGCAAAATAATGAGGAAATGGATGAATCTAAAGCACCTATCTCACATTGGCTGTTTTCTGGAGCCCAGAAGGCGAAGTAATGAGGAAACAGACACATCTAAAGCACCTGCCTTACATTTGGTTGTTTTCTGCTACCCAGAAAGCAAAATGATGAGGAAATGGATGTATCTAAAGCACCTGCCTTCCTGCTCCTGAACCTAGGGACTCACTAGCAGAGGCCTTCTAGACTTGGAGAGCTTCATAGGGAAGTGTCATGCCCCTGACTTACGTTAGCCAGGATATGTGAAACCAATTTTCTTTTCTTTTCAAACCTTTTTCTTCCACTTCTCCTGCTAGAATGGGGAGGAAATGAATCATCTGTAAACTTTGTCCCCATTACTGACCCAGCCCATGGGAGCAGAGGCACTTTCCTGGGGAGCATGGGGCAGGAGACCTGAGGACTCCAGGTTTGCAGAGCCAGCTAAGGTCAGAGTCCAGAATGGTCTCCCTGTCTTATACTGGTTGGATCTGGAACACAGCCCGCTGTGACCACAAGGAGAGACTTCCTAGACAGGAATACTCTGGTCCCCACTGTGCCACTATTGCTTGTGATTAACCCAAGCCTCCTGGAAGCAACACAAATCATTCACTTAGCCTTGCTGGCAGGAACACTCAACACTCCCACCCTCACCAGACCTGCTGATAGCTGAGCAAGGCCAGGTGGGAAGGACAGCTGCTGTGAGTCTGATAAACTGTGTGATAAACCAGGAAGCAAGAGCAAAAGTCACGATAGGCTGGAAGAAGGCAAGAGGGACAGTATGCTGTCCCCAGACCGGCTGGGTTGTTCTGTTTTGTTTTTGTCTTGAGATAGGCCCGCGTAGCACAGGCTGTCCTTGAAGCCAGTATATAGCTAAAGATGATTTTGAATTTCTGATCTTTCTGATTTCTAAAATGTCTACACACTGACCTTTCTCTGACATCAGAAAGGTATTTATGAAAGCCCCAAATAACTGCACATGAAAACACAGAGATCTGGACTGGAGAGAAGGCATGGTCATTAAAGTGTTTGCTATACTGTGCAAACGTGAAGACCTGAGTTCCAGAACCCAGTTAAAAAAAAATAGCACATGTGATGACACCGTCTCTAATCCCAGTCCCAGAGAAACAGAGATAGGTTTGTCCCTGGGGCTTGCTGGTCAGATTGCTAGCTTAATGAGTAAGCCTCCGGGCAGGAAGAAACCCTTTCTCAAAAAGTGGGAGGGATGGCACCTGAGAAATGACCTCCGAGGTTGACCTCTTGGTCTCCGTATTCATTCACACACATATATACCTGTGCATACATGTATACACGCACATACACACATTCACACACGACTGAAACACAGACATCACAGATGAGGATATTTACTCCAGTAAATAATACCTTTCTGAACCTGACTTTTAACAAAATGGACTCAAGCTAAGGATGTTCAAATTGACTATGGCTGTTACAACATCGTTTTGGGAAGAGTAGAATCACCTAAGTGTCTATCAAGAGATGGCAGGTTAAATTATGATACTTACATATGATCATATATTATGGACGATACTGCTATTTAGAAGAGTGGAGTAGATGAAATCTAAGATGTGAAAGAAAAGCAGTATTCTAAAGAATGGACACTGTTTGTTCCCACGCGTGCAGATTTATTTGGGTTATTAGAACAATGTGTGAGAAACTGCTGGCAGAGAAGTCTTCTGCTAAAAGGCACTTAGTCCTAAGGAAAGAGCAGAAGGGAGATTTAAATGTCAGTGTGTACCATTGATACGGTTTGCGTTTTGTCCACTGTCTATACACCATTTAAAGAAATAGAAAAGAAATACAATAAAATGAATTACTTTGACTGATTTAAAAAAAAAAAAAAAAAAAACTAAACTCCCACAGCACCTGGGCCAGTGGCTTTGATCTCTAGCCTGATGATTTTTTTTTTTTTTTAGGTCCATCATATGAACCCACCCACTCACCCACCATCAATGGAAAAAAACTCTTTGCTCCTGTTCCTTTCCCATCAGGCTCCACCGAGGATGTGTCCCCCAGTGGTCCTGCACAGCCTCCTCCTCTGCCCCAGAAAAAGATAGTGAGCCGTGCCGCCTCTTCCCCTGATGGCTTCTTCTGGACCCAAGGTTCCCCTAAACCACGGACAGCAAGTCCCAAGCTGAACCTAAGCCACTCAGAAACCAATGTTTGTGTCCATGATGAGCCTCCTTTTAACTACTCCTTAAACTCTGGGAACCATTCCCACCATGTCTTCTCCTCTTCTGAGCCTCTGGAAAAAGCTTTCAAAGGCACCGCCCCCTGGGCTCCAGCTCTGGGGCTGGCAGGCAGCAAAGGTGGCTTTGGGAGCCCCAGTCTCCAGGGCAGAGCTGCCACCTCCTCTTCATCTTCCCAGCTCAGCGTGTCCAGCCAGGCTTCCTCCAGCAGCACCCAGCTTCAGCTGCACAGTCTGCTGAGCAGCATCAGCAGCAAGGAGGGCACCTATGCCAAGCTGGGTGGCCTCTACACACAGTCCCTGGCCCGACTAGTGACCAAATGTGAAGACCTCTTCATGGGTGGCCAGAAAAAGGAACTGCGCTTCAATGAGAATAACTGGTCACTCTTTAAGCTGACATGCAACAAGCCTTGCTGTGACTCGGGGGATGCGATTTACTACTGCGCCACCTGCTCCGAGGACCCGGGCAGCACCTATGCTGTGAAAGTAGGTACTACTTCTCCCATTCTGTGGCCTGTAGAGGAACACTTGGAATTTTTATGTTAAGAAAAGCTTTTTGGTTTAACTGACTAGTCACTAGAGATTCCCGTTCCCACCCCAGCTGTGGTATAGTTGTTTACAAGTTGGAATTGGAATGTTTGATACAGGTGGCTATAATTTGGTTGGATGCAGCCATTCTGGCACCTGTAACTTGTCTTTGGGATTGCTTGCTGCAGGGGTTTATGGGAACTTTTAGCTTGGGGCATAAAAGGGCTGAAGCCCCAAGAGTTGGGGTGGGGATTGGTTGGTGGTTGGCTGGTTGGGTTGCTGTTGTTAGTTAACGTGAGAACAAAGGTTGGAGAGATTCGATCTTAGGACAACCTAAAAAGAGGCTGTGAAGATTTCTACCTTTCTCTCTGTATTAAGGCCGCTTGTAAAAGCGGTAAAGAATTCTATCTTTCCTTTCTCCTTCCCTAAGTTGAGGGTAAAAGATTGTAGCTTACTGCTACAGTGGTCTGACTAGCTGGTCCTGGTGGGCAAGCTTCCTTTTATACCTGGTACCTGATCTCACTGTCTGGCCCTGAGAAATAGTACCATGAGATTCCTGATGTGAGTATAAGATGCTCTTATGTTTTTGGTCCAGTTGCAATAGAAAAACAGCTTTTAGCGCAGTAGAGTTCATTCAAATATTCAGCAGGCTTTGACTCCAAAAATCTGAAAATATAGGTGTGAACATGAGATTCCATATGGAGCTTGTAAGTCACTTATAGGTCAGGACAGTTAACATGGCTGCTCGTCAAGTATTGGAGACAGGAGCATTAGACTTAGACATTTCCTGTTACAGTTGGATTCTTGGCTGGTGGATTAGTTACCTATGCCATTGGAGTAAATTTTACTTGAGATTTTTCTTTGAAGAAGCTGTGATACCAGCAGAAAAGACAGACCGAGAGCCCTGATAAGTATGTTCAAGGAACTGTGTATAGTACAGAGAAGGCACTCCTCTGTAAAAAGGGTACAGGGTCAGCTACTAGGAAGCTCCACGTAGTTATACAGATTATCACGGCCACTGAAGACTTGCATCGGGTTATGGTCAAGAGAGCAGACACTGGCAGCAAGAAACACTGCCGGGCTTGGTATCACTGGTCTGTGATCCCAGCTACTCAGAGGCCTGAAGGAGGAGGATCCAAATTTCACAGCCTGCCCAGGCTACACAGTGAGCCAACCTGGGCAAGCCAGCAAGACTCTGCCTTAAAATGAGAAATGTCCTGGGGATGTGGCTCAGTGGTAAAGCGCTTGCATGTGTGAGGCCCCTGCTTTACCCACCAGGGCCACAGGAGATAAAGAGAGAGGAGGGAGGGAAGGGAAGGAAGAAGACAGCTGACCTAAGGGAGCTTCCTTGGAATTAGTTCTTGGACTTCATTGTCATTTCATGTCTGAACCCAGAAGCTGCCTTCTGGATAAGTAAGCTAAACATCGTGCCCACCTCCCTGCAACAGAAGTTAAAGGAAGAAAGGGGTCCATAGTTTCTTCCTCTGTTAGGATGGCTGTATCGAGTATATTTACTTCTTGGCTTATGCTGAAGCTGTGTCCCAAAATACCAATTATAAGTTGCAAATATGAGAAGTCAAAAATACATTGAATACCAAACCTTTGGCTCAGTGGCTCAGTCAGCATGGAGTCTCCATCGTTTCTCGTTGTGTCTAGAGTGTCCCTTATTGCCCCTGCCCAGCATCCCAAGAGAGGATCTTCCTGAATCTTCCCAACCCAGGGAAAGAGCAACTTTGAAGTACAGTTGCTGCTGAACTTGTAGTTTGGCCTTTGCACCATCATGAAGTAGATAGAGAAGAGAGTCATAGATGTAACTATTTGGAATTAGGGACCATATGAAGGGGAGAGGGTGATCAGAAAATGATCTGAACAAAGTGAACCGAATGTTCAGGTTGCCGTGTAGACTCCATGAGAGGATGGAGGGGAGTGTGGACGTTCAGTGAATGTGAGAATTTGGCATGTGACTCGCCCTCCAGTCTTCTCCTTGACCCTGGCCTGTGCTCGTGTGCTTTGGGAACTCTCACCTTGCTTCCTGGTGCTGAACCTGGAGGTCATATGCAATCTCAAAGAAACTTAAGTCAGGGAAAGTGATGAGATTGCATTGAAGAAGAGGGTCCAGCACTGAGTTCAAACTTGGGGCAAAGGATCTTTCCCTATCTATGAGAGATTGTGCCAAGCCTCTTGGAATCTAGAGCTAGTGTTCCCCAATACACAACACAAAATTCAGCTTTCCCAGAGCATGGTAGAAGCAAGTATTACTCCTTGTTGCATTAGGAGTTTAAGCCAGAAGGAAACCAGAAGATAAGCCTTGATCTCCAATGAAAGAGAGTCCCAGAGGGTTCCTATTTGACTTTCCTGCAGAAGTGGTAGTTCACTGAACCATGTGAAAAACGAAGCTTGGAGATCAGCATCAAATACTCATGATCCGATACTGTAATTTGGGAAAGCCATTATTAAATTGTAAATGAGCCTGGTCTGGCA
Organism: Cricetomys ansorgei; assembly: GCA_026225945.1. Taxonomy (NCBI): domain Eukaryota; kingdom Metazoa; phylum Chordata; class Mammalia; order Rodentia; family Nesomyidae; genus Cricetomys; species Cricetomys ansorgei. Next base: position 51,065,788 of record JAMJFZ010000107.1, on the reverse strand, counting down.
ATGGGGGGTGGGGCAGGGAGCTGTGAGCATCGTTTGGCACGTGCAGCTGCTCCACTTCATTAGCGCTGCAGTCTAGACGGAATATAGACATCTGAGAGCCCATGGGAGGGGGAGCTGGGCTCCTTCCCAGCCGCCGCCTGTGTGTCCCTGAGCTCGGTTCATCCGTGCATGTTAAGCAGGGAGCTGATGCTGAAATCAAATGCAGCCTTGCTTCTGAATCGCAGTGAACAATAGCGGATGGGCACCTGCTTGTGCCTGACTCTGGAACCTCCAATCACAGGCTCATTGACCTGCAACATCGAGGCATAAACTGGCCCTTACACCCTGACCCCATGAATATGTGGAGAAAGAGGAAAAAAAAATTATTTCTTCGGGTGGGTTTTGAAGCTGTTTCTCAGCCATGTAGGGATGCATTTCATAATTAGCCATCTGTGCAACCTGAGCCTTTGGGCCCTTTTTTGTTTTTCTTTCCTTTTCTTTCTCTTCTTCCTTTCCTTCTTTCTTTCCTTTTTTCTTATCAGACATGACTTAGTGCAGATTTTCAACCATCAATGAGCTGCAAAGCTTAAAATAAGTCAAAGTTTGCGCACAGTTTAAATTTTGAGCTGAGCTCAAGGTCTTTGGAAAGTCAGAGCTAAAAATCAAGGCCAAGGTCCCCTGGGAATGAGGTGGGTAGCAGAGGAGGGAGATGGAGATGGGGATGGAGACCACTGTCACCTCTCTATTGCCCATTCTTCATCTCACAGAGCAGAATGATCTTGGGGTGACCCAGCCAGGGCTGGGAGGGGCCTGGTTAGTTCCTGGGGCAACCCTCTCCAGTGGAGGGGGAGGCTGTGCTATGGGCCTGCCTGGAGGCCCTGCTCACTGATTCTGTAATGCATCCAGCCCAGTTACTATTTATCCAGCTCCTTCATTTACATCTCTGTGCAAAATGTCAGTGGCTCAACTGGGGCTCTGGGCCCCTGTGTTTGCTGGGCTGGGGCCTTTTATACCCTGGAGGGAAATTTTGGAAGCCCTTCCCCAGGCCCTGGCAAGCTGCTCAGTTGTAGAGAATTTGCAAACCTACTCTGGATAGCTCTGCCTCACCTCATGGCTACAGACATAATGACAAGAGCAGTCACCATAGCAACCCTTTCATTGCAGGCTCACCATGGGCCAGGCTTGGTGCCCAAAGCCATACCTGCATCATTTAAGCTAATCCTCGGGAGCCACCACTGTCCCAGTTAAGGTACAGAGAAAAACAGGATGAGAGACAAATGCCAGCGATCCTCAGCAGTGTTGCTTCTATATCTCTAATGTAATCTGCCCACTGAAATGTATTTATAACCCACAGATCGATACTCAAAACATTTCCCCATCCTCTGTAGACATGTGCAGGGCAGGGGGAAATGGAGATGGCCTGGTGTGCTTGTTTCCAGCTGATGGAGAATCCGGACGTGCTCTGTATCTCCTTTCTGCTCTGATCAAAAACATGTTTTTTGTTATTGTTGTTTTTAGTATATTCAGAGCCTCTCTGTTTCACAGTCTTTGTGCTTTTCATTGCTGATATTGTTCATGAGTTTGGTGATTAGCTCCCCCACCCCCACCCTGTGTAATGCTAAAGGACTGTTAGTATTCATAAGCAGGGAGCCCATGATGGGCCTTACAGAGAAAATATGGGTTATAGTCTGTTAACTGTGAGTTCTATGTCAACGATATAGATTAAATACGATCTCTCTGAACAGAAATGTGCATAAGACAAAGTCATGTAGCCATCATTTGTTGAAAAATACCATGACCAGAATCACTGGAACTTTGCTCTCTGTTGATCGGAGCCTGGTTCAGTATTTGCTAATTCCGTATTATAACTCCTTAATGAAACCACAACTACTTTAGGTAAGAATCCCCTACAACTTGTTGCAAAGTTGATATTGAAACTCAAGTCTTCTCCTTCCCAAGCCTATGCATTTGACTTAAGAAACACTTCCCAGTTGCCAAATCAGGTGAATGGTTTCAGTTTGGAAAGCCTCAGTTTTCCCTCTGTTAGAGCATCTACTGCTTTGCACTTTGCAGATTTGAAAGGCTATTTTGTGAAAGCCCCATAGGCAACTCAGTGCCCAACACATGCAAGAGTTGAGAGTGTGTCTGCTGTGAATGGAGACCTCCAGGGAAGCTCTTCCACCTGGCCGCATAGAGCCTGACAGAGAGAGCCTGGCCGGTCACTGAGTATTTATAAGCAAGACTGTTTTGAGGACCAGTTCCCACAAATTTCCTTTCAAGGCCAAAGAGAGGCCTCAGCCAGTGAAAGAATTTGCTGTGCAAGCCTGACAGCATGAGTTTGAGCCCCAGAATCCACTGTGGAAGGAGAGAACAATTAGGGGAAGTGGTCCTTTGATGCCCCCCACAGCCCCCACACTCCATGGCCCACCCTCACACACACACACACACACACACACACACACACCTTCCCCCCTCCACACACACACACATATCATGATCATAATAAAAATAAAGAACATTGAACTTTAAAAAAAGAGTTCCAGAGGACTGTCATTTAAAAGCAGTTCAGCTGGATATGCTCTAATGAGACCCTGGGGCAAGACCTTTAGCCTACAGATTCCAAATCAGTTTTATTAGTGTAATGGGGAGCAATGCCTGGGTAGATACACTCTCCTTTTATTTCAAGTCTGCCTCTGTAATAGAGAGATTAGTGCAATAATTTTACCCACCCCCTGTAACTTAAAAACAAACAAACAAACCCAACCAACAACAACAACCTTTATTAAGAGGCTGAATGAACTCTTCAATACAGAGTTCCGTGGTGTAAGGTTTACATAGCTGCAATAGAAATAAATGGCTGGGAATGGTATGAAACCGAACTTCAGAAAACCTTGCCTGGAAGTCTAGTGGCCCTGCATAAACACTGTTGTGATCATTCTTCAGCTGCTGACGTTTTGTAATCGGTAGATAGGAGGTGCCTGTCTCCTCTCTAAACCTGAGCAGCATTACCCAAAAAGATGAGATCGTCTGAGAACATCTTCAGTCCCTTCCAGTGTACTTAAATGGAAACTGAGGCCCAACAGGACCTTCCGGTTTGAGAATCAGTTGGGCTTGAGTTGGGCTCCATGAAGATGATTAGTTTTCTTCTAGTGGTTGACCCTGTCAGTATGAGCAGAAGAGATGAGATCACGGCTGTGTGGATTCCCCAGGCACCCTCCCACAAGGGGAGTTTGAGATTATCCATCTTGTTTATTCCTGCTTGCAGTGATGAGGATGCCCTGCAGTACTGAGGTCTCCCTTTCCCCCAGAGAGCTTGCTGTTTACTTACAGCTGTCTCTACTCTGGCCTGGAGAAGAGTACAGCTTCCTGCACAGCTGCACTAGTCAGCCCTTAGGTCATTTCAGAAAGCAGGCATTGCGGGTTTACCTAGATCTAGGAAGCAAAGCAACTTAAGAGAACGTGGCCAAGTCCTAAAGATGTGGAATACCATTGTCCCTGAAATTCCCTAAGAGGGAGCATCCCCGCAGTGAAGCCCCACCCCGCTTTCAGGCAGAAGGATGGGGAGTGAGACTGAGTTCTGTGGAAACTGGTCTGCTCCATCCTGTCTACTCCGTGGACAAAGTGCCTCTTTCTCTTGTTCCGCGGTGTCCCTGAAGCTTGAATTATTTTCTTCTGGGGAACCACACTCCTGTGTGGCTTCTTTAAAAAAAGAAAAAAGAGGCTGGCAGTTATGGCCGCACACCTTTGATCTCAGCACTTCAGAGACAGGCAGATCTCTGTGAGTTCGAGGTCAGCCTGGTCTACAGAGTGAGTTCCAGGACACCAGGGGCTGCACAATGAAACCCTCGGAAAACAACAATAACAACAAAAGAAGAAAGAAAAGTAAAAAGAAAATGATGCTTAAGCCAAAGTATCTAGATGCCTTCATATATTTCTTCCGTGTTTTTTCCAAAATTTGTATGCTTTAGGACTAAGCCGCTTTGAGTGATTTTCTAATGTATGATATGAGATAAGGAGTTACCCTCTTGATACGACGTTGCTAAATATTCCAGCGTTTGTTTCACAGAACCACGGATCCCACTTTTAACCTCGCTTTTCCTCTCTCCACAGATCTGTAAAACCCCAGAACCCAAATCAGCCTCTTACTGCAGCCCATCTGTGCCTGTGCACTTTAACATCCAGCAAGACTGTGGCCACTTTGTGGCCTCTGTACCCTCCAGCATGCTCACTGCCCCCGACACATCCAGCAAGGACCCTGCGCCTGCCGCACCCGCACACCCGCCAGCACAGGAGCAGGACTGCGTGGTGGTCATCACCCGGGAGGTACCGCACCAGACGGCCTCCGACTTTGTGCGGGACTCTACAGCCAGCCATCGGGCAGAGCCTGAGGTTTATGAGCGGCGGGTGTGCTTCCTGCTTCTGCAGCTCTGCAATGGGCTGGAGCACCTGAAGGAGCACGGGATCATCCACCGGGACCTGTGCCTGGAGAACCTGCTACTGGCTCACTGCAGCCCTCAGGGCTCCCCCGGGTCCTCTGGTGCCCCCGCCGTGCCCACTACCACATCCCGGTGCCCCTCTGCTACACCAACGGCCACAGCTGCCTGCCAGGGAGGGCCTAGTGAGAAGCACCTGCCCCGGCTCATCATCAGCAACTTCCTAAAGGCCAAGCAGAAGCCAGGCAGCACCACCAACCTGCAACAGAAGAAGAGCCAGGCCCGGCTGGCCCCTGAGATCGTGTCTGCCTCCCAGTACCGCAAGTTTGATGAGTTCCAGACAGGCATCCTCATCTATGAGCTGCTTCACCAGCCTAACCCCTTCGAGGTGCGGGCCCAGCTGCGGGAGCGCGACTACCGGCGGGAGGACCTACCCCCACTGCCCACACTGTCCCTCTACTCCCCCGGCCTCCAGCAGCTGGCCCATCTGCTGCTCGAGGCAGACCCCATCAAGCGCATCCGCATAGGCGAGGCTAAGCGGGTGCTGCAGTGCTTGCTGTGGGGGCCCCGGAGGGAGCTGGTGGAGCCGCCCTGCTCTTCAGAGGAGGTGCTGTGTAACACTCTGCACAACTGGATCGACATGAAGCGAGCCCTGATGATGATGAAGTTTGCAGAGAAGGCGGTAGACCGAAGGCGGGGTGTGGAGCTGGAAGACTGGCTTTGCTGCCAGTACCTGGCCTCAGCGGAGCCGGGGGCCCTCTTGCAGTCCCTGAAGCTCCTGCAGCTCCTCTGAGCCCTCAGTCAGGTGTATCCACCGCTGCCTCCCACGCCTGCCCCATGCCTTTGCCTTGCCTGCATCCGGGTTACCCTGGGAAATGGTACAAATGACTGTCATCCTTGGATGTAATATTTTATATACATATACATATATAATATAAATATGAAAGGCTGAGGGTGTCGTTTCACACACGCTAGCCCCTCCTCCTCACAGAGACCCCATCCCCCACCCCCAACCACCCCTGTAATTATGTACAGTTCTAGCTTCATGCAAGGTCCTGAGGACAGTTCTATGGACAGAATGAAGTCTGGATTTCTGCCTCACTCCCCCAATATGGCGTCTCCTCACCCTTATGTCAAATTGTTATTTAAAAAACAACCTCCACAATAAAAAAAACCAAAAAGTTTTACGTTTCATTCTTTCTTTTCTTTTTAAAAATTAAGTCGCAAAGCCCTTTTACCTCCAAGTGCTCTAGAATCTTTCGTCTTTGATGAGTAGGAGAGACTGTCCTCTGCAGAGGGGTGGACTAGCAGGGACTGCCCTTGATGTCAGGCTCCTTACCAGGTACAGCAGTGACCCCGCAAGGCTGGGTGCATTGGTATGAGTGAATGTCCCCTCTTTCTCTTCCCACCCGGCAGGTTGCTAGGAAGAATCTTTGAGTGGGATTCCCCCAGGGGTTTGGAATTCATCCCTGCTGCTCCAAACCCATCTCCAGTTTGCCAAAGCTGTCACCATTGTATCACTGAGAGATCTGGGAAAAAAATCTACCTGCCTAGTTCAAAGGAAAGACCTTAACACAGTCTTCTTAGAAAGTGTGTGGGCCATTAACAGAACAAAGGAAAGCAAGCAGCAGGACACTCATAGAGGGTGGTGAAGAGAGGTCTCTAAGCCAGAGATGGAACAGAAGAGTTTCTGGTTGCATCAGCTTCCTTCCTGTGATTCCCAGGCTCCTCTGACAAGCAAGGGAGCTTGGTCCATGCTATCAGCAGTTTCAGCCTTCGAAGGCAGAGAGAAAGTAGGGAAGGAATACCGGACCAAGTGGCAAGCAGCACACTTCCCTGCCAGACAAGACCAGTGCAGAGGTGGAACTCCAGAGTCCAGCTGCCATTGGGAGATCTGTGTTTTAAGCTCTCTTGTGGATTCTTTCCTTAAAAGGAGGAAAAGGAGGAGAAAGAGGAGGAGGAGGAGGAAGAGGAAAAGGAGGAGGAGAAAGGAAGGAAGGGAAGAAAGAAAGAAAGAAAGAAAGAAAGAAAGAAAGAAAGAAAGAAAGAAAGAAAGAAAGGAAGGAAGGAAGGAAGGAAAAAAGAAAGAAAGAAAGGAAGGAAGATCTTTAACAGCTGGGCATGGTAATCCCAGCACTTGAGAAGTAGAGGCAGACAGATCTCTGTGAATTGGAGGCCAGCTTGGTTTATATAGCAAGTTCCAAGTCAGCCAAGGCTACACAGTGAAACCCTGTCTCAAAAAACAGTAATGAACCAGGCAGTGATGGTGCATGCCTTTAAACTCAGCACTCAGGACACAGAGGCAGGTGGATCTCTGTGAGTTAGAGGCCAGTCTGATCTACAGAGTAAGTTCCAGGACAGTCAGAGGTACACAGGGAATCCCTATCTCTCCAAAAACAATAAATAGATAGATAGATAGATAGATAGATAGATAGATAGATAGATATAGATTGATTGATCGATAGATAGATGATAGATAAAGTAAAAATAAAATAAAACCCAACAAACCATTTAACATATATCAGTACCCGCTATCTACTGAAGCCAATATTTATTGTAATGCCATTAAAAAAAATTCACAGAATTAAGAGGCAGTAGAACTTCCCTCCTAAAGCCGGATGCACACACAGACGACTCTTTCGAGGAGAAATAGCTCCACGGCCCTTGTATTTCTGCTGGAGGAGGGTAATCCTTCAACTTCTGATCCCGTTCATCTCTTGTTAATTGCTATGGGCAATGTTTACACACACTCAGCAAGGATCCTAATAGAGGTCCCAGAGTTCTGCAGGTGTGGTTAGAAGCTGAGCAGGTTGTACCTCTCAGCACATTAACTTCTCTCCCTTTGCAAGCCCCATCCTCTGGCCTCTGATATCATACAAACACATCCTATTTTCCTCCTACCAGTGATGCAAGTAGCACTTGAGGGCATGTTTATAATTTCACTTGTCACTTGAGCATTGAGGAAAGAACTGGCTCAAACCAGCTTTCACTGTGTCTTCACAGAAGGTCTTGGAACTTGGGACACAGAAATCACGATTCTCCGTAGGATCTGTCTAATTTCACCCAGCCATATTTGTCTGTTGTTTGTTGCTGGGAATTTTCCAGGCAAAACCTCAGCCCTTGGTTCTGCCTTTTGCTTTCTTGTCCTTTCTCGCTCAGAATAAACAAACAATGGAGAGAGAGGAAAGAGGCATCGTGCCAAGGTCTGCAGCGTCAACGGGAAGCACACAGGTCTCTGGAGGCGTATTTCTAATCTCTGGGTTAATTGTGCATTTTTAATATGTCTCCCACCTCAGGAAAAAAAAAAAGTCAAATTTGTGAGAATGACTTTAGTTACCAAATGAAGCAAAAGGAAAAGGGACCAGCGTGGAAGAAGAAGCAATAGCAATGAATTCTGTTTGAGAGGAATGAGACCAGTTGAACTTATTTTTGGACTGCTCCCCAGCCTCACCTAGAAGAAGAAAGCACCCTCTGGCAGAATTCTTTCTCTTGTCATTTTGAGAGACTATTCACCAGGGAAAATGAACCTTTGGCCAGCACTTGGTTCTAAAGGGATTTTGCCAACGAGCCTTTGTTTGAAGATGCTGAATAATATTCTAGTGGCCATTTTGAAAAGGAAAGAAAGAAAGAAAAAGCATTTTTTCCCCCTAAAATAGGGCAATTTCTTATATTCACCCTTGACACCCTCAAGTATGTGGAGTTCAAGCCTCTTCCAACAAGGTGGGTCTCTGGAGTAATCGTGAGAGACAGCTGCAGATAACAGTTTGGCAAATAGCCTCAGTCTAGCTATGTACAGAGGGTCAATAAAACCGGTCCTGTTAGTTCAGAATTCGAATGGTTGTGCTGCTTAGTCTGGCAGGAAGTGCCGGCTCCAAACACACTAGAAACAAGTTGTAGGGCTGTAGGTCAGAAGTACCCAGGGTGTGAGGACTTGGTACAGCGTCTGGCGAGTTAAGGCTTCCTCTGGGGCTTAGTGTAAAGCCTGGTGCAAGAGGACCTGCTTAAGCATCACAGAGCTCCTGGTTCACTAGCTCTCATTAAAAAAAAAAAAACTTTTCAATGCTGTGAACCCAAGATTTTTAAAAACATTCCTACTGTGAGCTCACCTCCCTCTTTTCTCGTGGTTTTAAAACTAACTACTGGTATTTAAACCCATTTTCCTTCTCCTGTTCTGAGTCAGATCGCCCCCATATCCTTTGCGTGTATGTAATTGTTGTTAATGGCCCTTTCCTGCTAAGACGTGGAATCTTTTCTCTTCGCCCAAATTCTTTCTGTAGGAGTTGTGAGGCCTCACAGCTGAAGCCTGAACACCCTTGCCAAAAGCAAGGCAGGCACTTCAGGGGTTGTTTGTTTGTCATAACACATGGCTCAGCTCTAAAACGCCCAGGCTCTGCAGAACTACAGTTACCACTTTACTGGTTTTCAAGAGCCAAGGGTTGGGGAAAACTCGTGTGTACACATGCACACAAAATATTATGAAACTTTGGAAGAAGGAAGAGACATGTTACTCCAATGACGTCTCTAGAATCTGCACTTCAACCACATTTCCGGTGGGAGATACCCTAATGGATGAAGTACTTCCTATGAAAACATGAAGACCTGAATTTGGATCTCTACCAACCAGGTAAAAGCCAGGAAGGCCCAGCACACGTTGGTAACTTGGGTGCTTGGTGGAAAGGAGGTAAGCCAACCCCAAGGACTTGCTTGCCAGCCAGTTTAGCTGAAATGGCAAGCTCCAGATATTGTGAGGCAGTGAGCCTTTGATGAAGATATCCAATGTCACCCTCTAGCCGCCTCACTTACACCCACAGATGAGCACGCCCCCACCCACACACCAAAACCTTCACATTCGAGATAAACACATAGCTAGTAAGCTAGACAGACCATCTTCACTTTGCTGATATCTAAGAATGCTTCAAAAATCTAAAGACAAGCCTAAATAAATCTCACTAAAAGTCCCAGAATTTGGGCCAGAGGCAATCAATCCGTTGGTAAAGTGCTTGCCACTTAAGCATGAGGATTTGAGTCTGAGCCCCAGAATCCATGTTTACTAAAAAAGAAAAAGAAAAAGCCAGACTCATTGGGGAATCCTACCCTCTACCATGATAGTGTAGCGTCAATTAAGCTCTGTTATATATGTATACCATGTATTTATATATCTTCGGAAGCTTCTACCTACCATAATAGGTTTCCATGTGGCTTCTTCAGAGGTCTTTAATGTCAGTTATCCCTCCCCATGTAGACACTACATGCTAGCAAATAAAAACCCAGTACCAGGAAGGAAGACCTCCACAACATTATAGGCTGTTGCCATTGATCGTGGCTACTTTCCAGAATTTGACAGGAAGACCCTATTACTGAAGATACCACAGACTTGAGTTATAAAACCTATGGAAATCAAGTTAGTAGTGATTTGGAAGCCTCATCCCTACTGGCTAGCTTTCATGTTGCCAGAAGATGCCATGTATGAAATAAGAGAACAAAAGTAATCTTCAATCTTAGCCAGCTGGGAACACTGTGAACTACAACAGTGACTGTCGAGCAAGAATACCCACTGGTGCAATAGTGGAATTAGATTTATGGTAGTCACCAGCCATATTCTGGTTAGATTTAAGGCCTGCTCCACGAGATAGAACCAATAGCTGGCACCATTTTCAGGGTCAAGAACCATAGGATAGATGGGGCATGGGACCTAAGGGAGAATCCTAGAATTTATTCTGTTAAATGGACATAGTATTGGAACAACTCCAATGACTTATTGATATGCCCATAGATTAATACATGTCTAGATCTCATCAGAGAAACTTCTATTTTCAGTAGCTAACAATTAACTCAAAGACCCACAACTGGTCAACATGGAGAGGACAAGAGACTGCAGAGTGTTCAGCCCTAAATGGGCCACGTGCATCAGACTTCCTCCCAAGCCTCAGGAATCATCACAGAAGAGAAAATGGAAAGTTGTAAGAGTCAGAGGTGGTAGATGTCTACAGAGAGAGTGTTTTCTGGACACTACAGGGCAGTTGCATATATGAACTCACAGCTCTTGTGACCTGTGGGAGCTCAAGCCTGACAAAACCCCAGCATGGAGAGGAGGAGGTAATCAAGAAGTCACCCTAGGCTGAGAAGCTTCTGACATTTGATACGTGCTGAAAGAGGGCCAGGTGGTGTTCTCTAAGGTAGTGTGAGTCCTGGTAAGTTGTTCACATTCCAGGGCAGGCCAGACAATCAAGAGTATTGGAACAACACAAATTGAACTCACTAATGGGGAGAGAGAGATAGAAAGGGAGGAGAGAAGAGAAGAGAAGAGAAAAGAAGAGAAGAGAAGAGAAGAGAAGAGAAGAGAAGAGAAAGAACAGAAGAGAAGAGGAAGAGAGAGAGGGAGAGAGAAGAGGAGAGAGAGGGAGAGAGAGGGAGAGAATAAGTAGTGAGGAGTTAAAATGGATAGGAAGGTAGTGGTGGTGAATCTGGAAGGAGCTGGGGGAGGGGATGAATATGACAAAATGCATTGCATGAAATTCTTAAAGAATTAATAAAAATATCATTACAAAAAGTAAAGCCAGGTATGATGGTGTACATTGTATCCCAGTGCTAGGGATATGAAGACGTGGAGATCCCTGAAGCTTGCTGGTCAACTTGATGAATTCGATGAATTCCAGGCCAATGAGAAGCCCTGTCTCAAGTTTACAAGGAGGATAGCATTAGAGGAATGACACTTGAAGCCGACCTCTGGCCTCTACACACACACACACATACACACACACACACACGCACAACATGTGCACACTCACATGTACACACATGCAAATGTGCATGCAAACCCAAAATGTAACAGAGTTCATGTTATTGCTTTAAAAAAGAATAAGATACTTGTGCTGAGGGTGTCAGGTCAAGCATCTCTCCTTTGTTCGAGTGCAAATTAATAGAGGTAAAGAAAGCCACCAGGGTGTCACAGACAGTTGTCCCAGGAATGGAACTCACCCCTGGAAAAAGGTTAGGAGGTAGCGTGGTGAGGATCACGGTCCCAGGAAAAAAATTCCAAATTAACTTATGAATGATTTCATCAGTTCAGGTAAAAGTGAGATTGGGCCAGAACCCGATGGATCCTTACCTGATCCTGGGTATTCAGTATTCTCTACTCAACTCCCAGGACTTTATTTATCCCAACTTGATGGAGTCAGGGAAACAAAGTCAAATTGGCTTCAGTTCTTTCCATTCTAGCATAGTGAGAACTTGAGCATATACACTGATTATATATCGAAAATTCTGGTGGGAAGTCACCCAGCTCTTTATCAGAGGGAATTATGATCATTGCTTAAAAGACCCTTCCTAGACGCAGTCCTGCCTTCTCAGAGGTAACTGGGGATTTGGACAGGTTGAGGAAGTTGGATGTGAAGGAAGGAAATAAGAACACAAAGCTAAGAGACAGCCAGTCCACATCCCCACATGCTTACATCTAGCCCTGTAACTGTCCTCAGCCCTGAAAGGCCATACATGTCTGCCTGCCATTTATTGGGATCATAAACACACTGCTGTGTCTTTGCTCATCTTACAGATCTCCAGGTATGAGGAACCTACTCCCATTTTCTAGACTGTAGGCAGTTCAGTCTCAAAACTGATAGTCCGTAGATTCCTTAAAGATAAGAAGACTAAGAGTTTGTCCATCTCTGACACTAAGATGGAATCTAGGATTGAGTATGCTCAGCAAGCCCTGTGCTACCCCTCAGCCTAGAGCAGGACCACCTCCTATGTCCTGAACTGACACTTTCTATTACCATGATGACACAAACAACGTTGTGTTTTCCTAAAGGAGTAACAGGATTTTCTCTCCTTTCCTCCAAAGCTTGTTAATGCTTTTAAGACATAAAATAGTAAATGGCAATGAAAGAAGAAATCTTTTCCAAAGAGTAAACTCGGCGAAGTATCTTTCCACCATGCTTCCAGTCTGTTCTTAGTCCTCCCTCCTCCTGCCTGTTCCTAGGTCCTCCCTACAGTAGACAAACTGGCCATTTTCTGCTTTATCCTTGTATTTCATTTGCACAAACAAGCCAGACACAAATAGCCAGCCCTCCACAACCATGGTTTCTGCATGTGTGGAATCACTCAACCAGAGATTATGAATATTCATGGAAAAATCTTGCACCCGTACTGAGCATGCACTGACCTTTTCTTAGTCATTATTCTCTAAACAGCATTGTATAGCAACATTGTATCAGGCATCAATAAGCAGTCTAATGCTATTCAAAATACAAAAGAGGATCACAGAGGCTATGTGCAAATACGATTCTACTTTATATAAAGTACTTGAGTATCCAAGAATCTGGGCATTCACAAAGGGGTTCCTGAGTCCATGGAGGGATAACTGTGTGCTTCCTTCTTATACTGAATTAGCACAGTAGGCAGGTAAGAGCACTTGATTTTCCTCCTGGCATGATACCTCAATAGGAATAGTCCTAAAAGAGCATCACCATCTCTCTACTCTGTCAGAATAAGTCCCATCGCCCTGCCCATTCTGTGCATGCAGGCTTGGGCAATCTCAACTCAGCACACGTTTAAGTATCTCGTCTGATCTTGCCTCTTGGGTTAGGTCTTAGGACAACCCACTTCCTCCCTCGGGAAATTAAAGATTGCTTTTCTTCCCAAACGGAAATCTTCTGCTGTACCGTTAACCGCTGTTGGCATTGGCAGCAGACTCCTAAGATCAATGAAAAAATTCATCCTGAGGCTTGTGCTCTTGTTTGCATTTGAACCTCAACTGCAAAGCTCCACAAATCTGATCTCTTGTGGCAAACCCAACCTGATGATCACAGCCAGTTCTTAGGGGAAAATACTTAAGCATAAGCTTCCAGGCTGGTGTCTAAGGAAAAATGAGGCCATATGACTCCATGCTCTGGCTTTTTGGAGGCTTCAGTGTGGTCATTTCTTTCCATGACTTTGGAGAGCTGCAATGTACACAGCAACAAGGACTCCACTCATCGAAATCCCTTTTGGAAGTTGGAGTTAACTCCTAAACAAAGAAGCCTGGTGCTGTTAGTCTTGGCTGACTCTGTCGTGAATCACGGGCTGTTTGGAGCACCTGACTGAACATGGCTAGAATGAAGCTGGCTGGGTGTGAACCAGCAGAACAGTTCCCTGCAGAGACAAGTATTGGAGAGGGACACAGGCAGGAGCACACACAGCAAGGGGCACAGAGCAGAGAGCCTTCGCAGCCAGTGTTCACTGAGCCCCTGCAGCTGGGCTTGGCAGGCTCCTCCCAGCTATGAATCACACATTTGATGGCAGCCAAGACCTGGGCCAGCTGCTGGGTTCTGGCTTATCACCCCACAGTCCCCTTTGTTTCAATTCTGAAAAGGCAATAGCCCACTGGGGACAGCATTGGAATGACAAAAACCAAGGGTATTGTTCAGCGAAGATGGAGGCCATTTGTAGCCTTTTGGTAGGATAACCATTTCTAAGCAACACCCAGCTCATAAGGGTCCCTACAAAGGAGCTTTATACTGGGGCTCAGGCCTTGTGTGTGTGTGTGGGGGGGTGCTGCTCTGCTGGGGGGTATTATCACATTCCAGGGGACAGGCCCTGTGAGGTCTGGAATTTCTCTTTTGTGGAGAAAAAAGGAGGTAGAGAAAGACATTTAATATTCCAAGAGCAATGTTGCTGAAAACATGTGGGGGGCCCTGGGAAAGAATGCCATGGCGGGGCTCTGTGTGGTGTCTGTGTGTCTGTAAGTGGGCACCACTCCCTTTGGTGACCAGAAACTGTCCTGACATTCGGGTTATCTACCTAGCTTTCGCTCAAGTACCCCTGTGGCCTGTGGGCCAAGGCTGAAATTAATGAATACCAGTGACCTATTACGGTTGCATGAGAAGTTTTAGTTTGGTGTCTGATGTAAATATTGGAAAAGTATTAGTGACATAATAATAGTCTTTTTGTTTGCCTGCCATTTCTGATCCAGAAAACTTAAGTGAGTCTTGGTATTTGAAATATTAGTCTACCTTCTTACAACATTTCTCTGATTTATGGAGAAATCTGGAGAGGTACGCTAGAGTTTAATAGAAAATTAAGGTTTACAAAGGTACATGGATAAAGAAGGGGACATTAAACATAGAGCCTGGCCTGGGGACCTTTCATTCTCTGCTAAGCTAAACACCAATGTAGCATACATGTGATTACATGCTTACTGGATAGACAGACACCCTTCAGACCCATCTTGGCCTTCAGCATCCAGTTCCAGCCATCCAGTTCTAACTCATTTCACTTCTGGATTATTCTTGATCAGGGAGACATATCCATTCTTTCTGTCATAAATACATTCCTTTTCATTAAGTAGATATATGCTGTTTAACAGTGTTGATCGTGTCCCAGACAACTTTCCCATTACCCTGGCCTCTTGTATCATATAGAGCATATAATGTTCTCATGACCATGACAGGAACAACTCAGGAGGAAGATATATCTTTTGGATCACTGTTTTATATAGGTTTCAGCCCATCATGATAGGAAGGAAGGCATGTGGACTGCAGCAGCTCCTGCCATAGCTGCAGAATCAGCCAGGTCCAGAAAGAGTGTGAGGTACAACCTTCAAGAATTCACTAGTGTCTCATGACTAACTTCTGCCAGCCAGGTTGCATCTCCTACAGTCCCATAGCCTTCAGACTTGTCCCAACAGTTGAGGACCAAGAGCTCAAAACCGGAGTCTGAGGAGGACATTCAGATTCAAACCATCACAAGTATGTCACCTACAGCTCCGATGGTGATTGGTAAACAAACGATGTCCCACAAGCCAAACCGGGTTCACAGTGGGCAAAATGCTCTCACATGCTTTGCCTCTGCATGGCCCACTAGGGTCAGACAGCATCCCTACAGAGCAGCAGGACAATGAGCCCCAGAGAAACTGAGTTGCCACAGAGTCCTTCTATGACTGGCAATTGGCAGGGCTCAGCCAGAGCTGAGGTCTTCTGTATTCAGATCCAGCGTCCTCTCCGCCACAGTGTAGCGTCGTCATCATCTACTGACCAAGGATCCACAAGCCTCCGACCTTCGAGCTAAGGCTGTTGCTTAGTTTTCTTCTCTTGGGCAACATTCTCTGCAAGGATGACTGCATAGTGCCCTATTAGCAACATTAAAAAATAAATTCAGCCACGTATGATGGTATGCATCTGTAATTCCAGCACTTGGGAAGTGGAGGCAGGAGGATTGCCATGAGTTCACAGCCAGCCTAGACTATAAAAGAAGACCCTGTCTCAAAATAACAACCAAAAAATTAAGCTCAAAGGAGTACTTTATATTTTGTTAGGCATACCATGCAAATATTATCTGTCTATCTGAAGCAGGTAGCAATGAGAAGAATAGAGAGATAACATATCTATGCAGTTTCATTTTGAAAGACCGAGTCTTGCTATATAGCTCTGTGTGGCCTTGAACTCGATCTCCTGCCTTATTTTCTAAGCAATGAGAAAACAGAAACACTCTACCATACCCGTTCACACACTACTTTTATCAGAACCATTTTCAATTGAATAATCCTCAGTACATTGATGATGTGCCCTCTGGTACCTCAAAGGAAGAAAATTCTCTCCTGGACTATCTGCTCCATCCGAGCCCATGCTCTGCCACAATGCCAGACTCTTTGTTCTGAGACTTTACATAGCTTTATGAGCTGGGTAAGATACCTGCCTAGCTCAGCCCCTGCCAGCCCCTGTACCCAGCTCTGCTCTTGTATCCCTCACACCGGTGGCAGCAATCCTGAAATCAAACTGCTGTGATGCCACAGTCAACTTCTTGTGATGTCTCTGTCCCTCCGGTTTCTCAGTATTCACTCCAAGTAGGACAGAGAGCCCACGTGCTTTCTTTGGCAGGCATGTACAAAATCCCCAGTTTTGCTGCCTACCAAACAGGCTATCTGGGCAGAGAGGGAGCAAGCATCCTCAAGCTTCCCAAGCTGCCTGCCCTGTGCTCTACACCATAAAGTTTTTCTCTACAAATCTAAGTGTTATTACTATACCAATTTGCTGGGTGCTCACATTTATGCTAATTAAAGCTGTCCCAAGACTCCTAAATATAACTGTCTTGGTGCCACTCAACCTAAGAGGGCTCAGAATACACAACTCTATGCTGAGAGGCTGGACAGAGACAAAACCTTTCAATAATGTCGTTTTAAAGGAACACTGTCCCAATTCCAGAAGGAAAAAAAAATCCATTTATGAGTTTCCCCAAATTTGGGTTTGCATTCAGAGATACGCTTCTATTTCTTGGCAGTGGAACCCAGTGCTTTCTTTCAGAATTGCCTTCCACTGTTCTGTCTTTATAACGGGAATTCCATTTCCAAAGTCATTTCCCTGGCTACCTGGGACTCCAGAACCTGATGGAGCTGCCCCAGGGCTCTTGCACTGCAGTTGGTAGAGTTCAGTCTCTGACTGGTTTCACTCCCATTTCTGGTCTGAAGGCCTGTCAGGATGAGATAAACCCCAAGCAAGTCATTCCATGGGTACTTCTAAAACCATGCGAGAGCTACAGCAGGAAGAATGCGGTTTCAGAAACCACTCTGAAGATGCCAGCCCAGGGCATCTTCAGCCCAGAGGCCCAAAGCTCGTGTTGCGGGAAGTGCAGATATGATAGCTCAGTTCCCTGCACACAAGCTCCTTCCTCCTCCCTTTGCTTCCAAATAAATAGCTCTCTGGGGCACTGATGTCTACATCAAAAGCTACTTGTCACTCAGTGGGCTTCCCAGATGGGAAAGTGTTTGTTTTGGCGAAGAATGACAATTTTTTTCTGCATCCGGAGTGGAGCCGGGGGCTGCCTGCAATGACTCTCGTTGGCTGTAGCAGGGTAAGCTAGCAGCTGCCGGCTCTTCATAGCTGCCATCGTCCAGAAAGGTCAGAGGAAGTGAAGACAGTAAAGGCAAGCTTCCCCAGCGTGTGCACACACACACACACACACACACACACACAAAGAACTAAAGCCCCCTGCCACAAGGGGAGCAGAGCCTGCTGGCTGAGAAGGCCTCAAACCTTGTCTCTGGAATCTAGTTAGCAACATCCAATGCTTGGCCCATATGTGGGGGGTCAGAGGGCAATTTATGGGGTGCCCATGCTTGCCTATGTTGTCAAGGCAAGGTCTTGTTTCTACCACTGGGCAGGGTACTCCAGACTAGTTGGTTCTCAAGCTTCCAGCTGATTCTCTTGTCTGCACCTCCCATCTCACTGTAGGAATGATAAGAAAACAGATACCTGCCATTATATCCAACCTTTTAAGTAGGGTCTAGGGATTGAATTCTGACCCTTAGGGCCACACAGCTAGCACTGAGCTGTCTCCCCAACTCTGAAATTATGTTTAAAAAGAAAATGGACTCAAGAGGTAAAATATGAGACCCAGATCAGATCAATACCTAACCCAGTCCTCACCAGAAAGGCCCCCTCTAGCAGCTGAGAGGAGCATATGGAGAAGCTCAGGGCCAAACATTGTGCAGAGATTGAGGGAGAGGAGAGATGGCAGAAACCAGAGGGGCTGAAGACACCAGGAAAATAAGCCCCACATTGTCAACTGACCAGCACTCCTAGGGGCCCACATAGCCTGAAGCCATAGACACGGGACCTGTAGGATCCCCTAAATATATCTCATGGCTATCTAGATTGGTGTTTTTGACAAATTCCTACAAGCTGGAGCAGGGGCATTGCTGATCATTTTACCTGCCTTTGAGACCCTTTTTCTCCTGCCTGGCTGCCTGGGCCAACCTTGTTGTAGGGATTGGTGCCTGACCTCATTCCATCCTGCTATGCCATTCCTTGACTGTGCCGTAACACTGGAAGACAGTTCTTTTGGGGGAAAAGGGTGGATGCTTGTGGGTGGTGATGGGCAATAGATTTGGGGGAGCTGGGGGGAACTGGGAGGAGGGTAAAGAGAGGGGAGGAAAGGGTCCAGGACATATTCTGTAAGTTGTATGAGAGAAGAAAAAATAAAAAATTAAAATTAAAAAACAGGTAAAATATGCGAATCTTAACTGATAAACCAGTTCTTGCATACAGAAGATTCCTAAGAAAATTTATCTCCATTCAAAAGTTTGCAGACACCTGGGCATCATGCAGGCTCTGAGCTACCACACACATACCCAGACATCTCATAGGCACCCAGCCATCCCACAGGTACCTAGACATCTTGCAGCCACAAGGACATCACGGGGACATCACACAAGCACCCAGATATCGCATAGGTACCCAGCTATCCCTCAGGCACCCGGTCATCTGGCAGTCACTTGGACATCCCACAGGCACCAGGACTTCCCCCAGGCTCCAGGGAATCCCACAGACTCCCAGCATCATGCAGGCATGAGGCCAACCCACAGGTACCCAGACAACTCACAGACTCCTGACTATCCTGAAGAAATCCAGATATCCTGCAGGCACACGGACTTCACACAGGCACTGAGGAAACTGAGTACATACACGATGTCCAGGTGTCTGTGGGGTTGCTGGGTGCCTGCATGATGCCTGAGAAGTGTCTTCCAGATCCCCTGGTGCCTGTGGTAGCTCCTGGTGCCTGCAGAGGGCCCTGGTGCCTGCGGATCTCTGGGTGCCTGTGGGATATCTGGGTTGCTGTGGAATGTCCAGGTGCCTGTGGGAGGCACTGATACATGTGGGAAGTCGTGGTGACTGCCAGATTGCCGGGTGCCTATGTGAGATCCTGGTTCCTGAGGGATGACTGATTGCCTGTGGGAGACCCTGGTCCCTGTGGAATGGCAGGGGTACTGTGTGATGCCCCGGTGCTTGCAAGATACCAGGGAGCCTGCTCTGTGTCTGGGTTTGGGCGGTGATGCCCAACTTCAAGTCAAACTCTATAGTGCTTCATCTAGGGCAATTATGAGCCAGGTCAAAGTATATAATCAAAGCAGCCTTCTGCCTCCAAAGACTATGGTAAAGCCTGACATGCAGGCTCCTGCCACACGAGGTTGACTTTTCTTTCTTTCATTGTTTGTTTGTTTGGTTGGTTGGTTTGTTTGTTTCTTCTTCTTTCTTTTTTGAGGGCATGGTAGAGCAGAGAGGATTGGGAAGAAGGATGTTATCGAGATACTTTGTATGAAACTCAAATTATTAGCAAAAGTATCATAAAAAGTTGGTGAAACAAGTCATAAATCAAAATCCTGGACTATGTCACGTCTTCCTTTTGTCAATCCACACATTGCAATGAGGTCACTGATAGGGTATTCTCTATATCACAAGTCTTTGTTAGAATCTTAGCGTTGACTGAAATAACAATAGAAATGGTGACACATAGAGGAACTGTAAACATGAACATATGTGTGCTATAGTGGAGAAGGCTCAGCGTATAGGGACAATGTATGAGAGCAAAAGGTTTCCTATGGCTCCTTGTAACCCATCCCTTGGCCCTTGCCACCACCGACCACAGGTAATTTGTGTTTTTTGAGAGTCTGATACAATAGGATCATGAACGTGCATCTTTCGGTGCTTCATCTAGTATTAAACATTTTGAGATGGAGCCACATTACTATGTGTGTCCATACCTCATTCCTTTCTGCTGCTGAGTGAGCGACTTTCCCGTTGTTTGAAAACATCACAGGTTCATAGTGTGTATTAACTCTTTCATTTTCTTTTTTTGGTTTTTCAAGACAGGGTTTCTCGGTTGTAACTCTGGCTGTCCTAGAACTCACTCTGTAGATCAGGCTGGCCTCAAACTCACAGAGATCTGTCTACCTCTGCCTCCCAAATGCTGGGATTAAAGGCATGTGCCACGACTGCTAACTTTTTCTTTTTTAAACTGGTAGACAAAATCATCAAAATTGTGCCCATTACTGGGTACCATGGAGTGTCTGATATATGTGCACATTGTGCAGTGTCCAAATGAGATTAAAGAAATGTATCTCATTAAACGCTAATTATTTCCTTATAGAGAAAGCATTCAAAAATATTTTCTTGCAGCTCTTTTAAATAATGCATGGTATATAACTGTTATCAATAGTAAGAGTTACAGTTTTTGTCATCTTTTGATGAGATCTGTGTTGTTCCCAGTGTCGTGCAATAGTAGGTATGCTGGTCAGGAGCACTCACAGAAAGCCCTCACACACACACTTTTTTCCTGGTAAATACATTAGAGTAGAATAGGCTTCAGAGTGGGTGTTTACTGAGTTTTTTAGGTTTTTCCAAAGGAATACATACACACATGCAGCATGTTGGAGTTCCCATTCTTCTGTGTAGGCTAGCAAGGTTTTCATTTAACCTTATATATCTGCTCCAGTATTGGGTGTGTGTGGAAGGGGGTAATCCCCTGTGATAAGAGACAATCATAGAAATGACACGAGCATTTTCAGTTTCCTGGTCCATATTACAAATTGTTTTTACAAATAATGTCCAAACTAATTTATCTTCCTAGCTAGAGTTTCATGTTCCTGATCTTCACACCTTCAAATTCTCTGTCCTGATTATTGGTGGCCTCTGCTGTGACCCCCAGCTCTTCCATGAATCTCTCCCAAGGTGTAGACTGCACAGCACCAGATAAGAGGAAGCCAGTGACATAGCAAGTCAGAAGCCTCAGACTGGGGCGACAGTGAGAAGGGGTTCTCAAAGAACCCAGTGCCGATTTCCAGATGCTGATCCGTGTTTCTGTCGAAGCATGGGGCTTACGTACAGCTGCTTACAACCTGGTTAAAAGTACAGCTTTTGTTTTTTTTTTTTGGTTTTTTTTTCTGTCTCACAAACCACTTATTTGTAATCATGTGAATATGCCTGGCTTTTATAACCATTCTGCTTAAAGAACAAAATCAGCCCAGAAGTTACATGAGAAGGTAATTGCTAATAGATTTCCCAGCTTCGTGGCTCTCTTAAGACTATTTTGGTAGCACTTCAGTCTTTCTAGCAGTGATGTTCTCTTTTCACAGATGCCAAACAACCCCAGGGGCTGGCAAGATGGCTCAGAGGCTAGGAGTACTTCTGTTCTTGCAAGGACCTGGGTTTGGTTCCCAACACCCACACAGTGGCTTTCATCTTTAACTCCATTTTCTGGGGATCTGATACCTTCTTCTGACCTCTTCAGGCACCAGACATGCATGTGGTACACGTACATATATACAGACAAAACACACATATACATAAAATAGGTCTTTAAAAATAAGGTTATTAAAGATGTATACAGTCCCATCATTTTGTATAACTGCTAAGTTCGGGAATCCAGAAATTTGTTTTTCTGTCAAGTTTAGCCACTGTGATGCTTCTTATGGAAGCTGTGCCTTAAGTTTAGGTTACAGGTTCCCTCGTTTGTCAGCTGTCTTGCCCCGCCCTGCAGAGGAACTGGATGTGATGACTCTTGTCATACATCAGTCAGCCCCAACAAAGGCCCAAGGTCACAGGATGTGCCTTCCAATGGACTCTAGGCAGGGGCTGGTTCTGTGACACTGCACTCTGCTTTGGTGGTCCTTGGGGGCATCCCAATGGGCACTGCCTGGGTTTATAGCCACCTCTAAGGCCCTGTATTAGGGCCTATGGGAGGGGGTGGGGACACAGAATGAGATATCTGCAACTGGATTCAGTCAACTTTAACTTACAGTGAAAGTTTTTGAAATATATCAGTCATTCCGCGCCAATACCCTCACCGTTAATAATGGAGGTCAGTAAAAAAGATTGTCTTTCTCCCTGCCCTTTTTTTCCTTACCATCATTCATCATCGACTCTTGTGATTTGCTGTGTCTAGCTCATGTTTTTTCTACACGGGGTCAAGGCCATCTGGAGATGGTAGACTCCCTTGCTTTACAAGAGATTTCTCTACATCTCACCGGGAGTTTGCCCCTGAGCCCTCCAACTCACAAGCGACTTCCTTTTCCCTTGCTTCTCACACTATCTACCCCTTCTGTTTTCCCTGGGTTCTCTAGCACCTTGTGCCAGTGGGAAGGCATTTCCACATATTGAAAGGCTCCCAGAGAATTCCCCCACACAGGGGGGTTTCCCAGCTGAGTCCCTGGCTCTCCAGGTGGCCAGCTCTTCAGGAAGTGGTGCATTTCCTTTCTGAGTCTGCCCACCTCAGAGCTTCAGACCCAGGGATCCTAACTCAGCTGCTGGCAGCTAGAAGGGGAATTTCTCCCTACACCTGGTCTTTCCCAGTCTTGTTCTGGCAGAGTGGAAATCCATTATTATTATTAATTATTATTATTATTATTATTATTATCATCGTCGTTATCGTTATCAGTATTATTATTATTTTACCATACTACCACGATTGCTTACATGCTTGTTCCTGCCATGTTCTTTGGAAATGGCTGGAGACAGATACCACTGTTTAAAATCAGAGGATAAGCGCAAAGCCTGGCACTGAATTGTGGGGTTCCACGATGACTCAGAGGTCAAAGGATGACCCAGATTTTCATCATCTTATTTGAATTGTCATCGGAATCAGCAGAATTCAATGTAGTGGAGAAACATGTCCATGTATGCACAGGGATTTATGGGACAGATCCACAAATATGAAGAAGAGACATCATTACCCACTCCTTTCCCACAGCTAGCAAGCCTTCCTGGCACTCTTCACAGGCCGTTAGCAGCCCCTTTCCACTACACAGGTGGCTGTGATGGAGGAAATGTCCCATGTTCTATGGAGGGTCCCCACAGTAGTCCAGAAGCCCCAGAGCCCTGTTTAGGTGAGCTCCCTTTCTAGCAAGCAGAAGTCACCACTTAAGGTCACTCACTACTCTGTAGCCATCTTGCACCTATATGGAAATGCTCAGACCTCCGAGAAGGTGCAGTTTTCAGAATTGCCAAGAAAACTGCTTTCTCTTAGGACATGCTTGTGAAAGGGTGGCAATCCTACAGTGGTCAGGTACCAGTGCCCAGTGGGTGAGGTGGTGGTGAGTGCTGAAGTCAACTCAATGGAATGTTCTGGATATCACTCCCTCTGGTCAAGGTTGAAGAGGAGGTCTGTGAGTCAGAAGCAAGAGAGGAGCCCTGGTAGATGTATGCAAAACTGCACACCTCGGGCAAAGGAGGAGGAAGGATGTGCTGGCCCCAAGAGAGGAGCAGAGATGAGTCACTGGCTGGACGCTCCAGCCCAGGGCAGGGCTCAGCTTAAGCTCCACCCAGTGAGACTGGCACATTCTCTTCCAACAAACTGAAGCTTTCTACCACTTCCTGAACAGCTCTGATCTTTTCTAGACTCCTTGGAAGCCAGCAGGAGGAAGTCTGTGGTGTCCACCAGCTGCCTCCTTCATCTTCAGCTGTGCGCAGGGCAAGGCGGGGTGCTGTCCTGACACGGGGTAGGAAACCTACACCTGTTGATTCACTGAGTCGAAAAGAGGGAAGTCTGCATTAACACCGATTCCCAGAACTCCCTCCCTTAAGCCCTTGCTGAATCATCTTTTCTCGACAAAAAAAAAGGTTAAAGGGAAAAATTCACTGCCTCAGAATCAGTCCTGGTAGTGCAGCACTTCGGAAGATAAGACTATGGCAGCTGAGAGAATGAGAGAAGACAGCAGTGGCCCTAATAGTGAGACACGGACCATGGTCGGTCCCCAAAATACAGCACACGCACCCCTGTCCCATTATATTGGTTCTATATCCAGATTCATCCAACCTTAGATTAAAAAATGTAGGGGGTGAAAAAGAATTGTATCTATATGGAATATGTACAGGCTTTTCCCCACCATCACCCCCTAAACAATACAGTATAATAATATTAACGTGGATTTTTATGTTGTATTGTGTTTTAAGTGCTCAGAGATGATTTCAAGTGTGTAGTAGAATCACAGAGGTTATATGTAAACACTACATTGTTTTATGCGGGGGACTTGAGCATCTGTGGATTTGGGTATCCAGTACAGGAAGGGGTATTGTTGGATTTCATTTCCCAAGGATTCCAGGAAAACTAATTTCTAACAGTATCATGGGCCTTACTGAAAGAACTACCCATTTGGACCCAACTAGGATGAGGCTGGTGGGGCCCTAAACTGGAGTCAGGTAGGTAGGTCACTTGGAATATGGTTTTGGTGTTCTGGGTTCTGAAGGGCACTAAAAGTCACAGCTGTGACAGGTCTGAGCACAAAGTACAGTGCCTTGTGATATCAAAGTAACCTGTGGCAGGTGGGATAGGCAGCTGGTTTTGCTGGCCTTGGTGCCCAGTACCTGTTTGCTGTGCTTTGGAGCCTGATTGGTTCTCAACAGCTCTCGTTACTCTGGGAGAAGCCTTTTGCACAGTCAAGAAGGAGTGAATGAAAAAGTAGTGAATCTGACCTCAGCCAAAGTTAATCAGTGAAAGGCTGGGTATAGAACCTCCGCTGGACCAGCCAGGCAGACAGGGTAAAACTCAATCAAGTGCTTCATTTACAGGAAGGAAGACTGTGGATCCATCCTTATGATTGTCTCCTTCTCCTCTGACTTTTTATAACATGGTGCTCTCTAACTATGCAGGCTTTGAAGGGAGTCCACTGCTACACCCCTTTCATCTCGGCTATCTCCTCTTCTGTCGATGCCGTTTCTTTATCCTTTCTCTTCTTTCACTCCATTATGTAAGAGGCCACTGAGTAGTTAGCATGTGCTAAACCCTTTGCTATACATGTGTGTACAAGCCCCAGGCTTCCCTCTGGAGAGCTTAACTCACACCATCAGGAGGACCTACAGTATATTCACTGCTGGTTGCAAGAGGCAAACAGAGTGGGATTTCTAGCACAGATCTGTTGTCAAGATATGGGAGGGATGGAGGTTTCTCAAAGGGCAGTGTTCTGGCTAGTCTTATGTCAACTTGACACACAAACTCGAGTTATCTGAAAGGAGGGAAATTTCATTGAGAAAATGCCTCCAGAAGATCTGGCTGTAAGGCATTTTCTTAATTAGTAATTGTTGGGGGACGGCCCAGCCCATTGTGGGTGGTTCCATCCCAGGACTGGTGGTCCTGGGTTCTATAAGAGTGCAGGCTGAGCAAGCCATGGAAAGCAAGACAGTAAGCAGCACCCTCTGTGGCCTCTGCATCAGCTCCTACTTCTAGGATCTTGCCTTGTTTGAGTTCCTATCCTGACGTCCTTCAATAATGAACAGTGATATGGAAGTTTAAGTCGTATAAACCCTTTCTTCCCCATATTGCCTTTTGGTGGTGTTTCATCACAGCAATGGAAATGCTAACTAAGACAAGCAGGTAGCACACACACACACACACACACACACACACACACACACACACACACACACACATACACACACCCATTCAAGCTGGGTCTTAACAGATGGTAGGCTGCTCAATCAGCCCAGGATTTGAGAGCATCTTGGGGAGCAGCAGCAGCTGACTGTGTCAGAACTCACTGCAGCTTGCACAGGCTGAGAACCCCTGATGTGAGAGTCTGCAGTCTGAAATGTTCCAAACCCTGAATCTTCTGCAGTGTCAGCAATAATGCCCCAACTGGAAAATCCCATGCCTGATCTCAGGTGATAGGTCAGACTTCATGCAGAAACCACTGCATAATGTTACCTTCAGGCTGGGTGCATAAGATGCATATGTAACCCAGATGAATTCTGTGGGACTTGAGTTCCATCCTTAACATAGCTCATCATATGTATGTGTGATGGCTATTCTTGGCTGTCAACTTGACATTTGGAACTAACTAAAACCCAAGCAGCTGGGAACACCTGAAGGGATTTTCCTTAATTAAATCATTTGAAGTAGGAAGACCCACCTATAATCTGGATCTTTTGAGGTGGGAAGATACATCTTTAACCTGGGCCACACGTTCTGGTGGTAGCCTATATAAAGGACATGGAAGAAGGAAGGTTTTGTTCTTTGCCTGCTTTTCCTTGCTCTCTTACTGGCAAGTCCATCTCTTTACTGTCATTAGAGTCTACTTCTTCAGATTCCAGCATGCACTGAAGCCCAGCTGAGACATCCAGCCTAATGAACTGAGCAACTACTGGATTCTTGGACTTTGCATTGGTGAACAGTCATTAGTGGACTAGCTGGGACATAGCCTGTAAGCTACTCAAAAAATCATATATATATATATGCACACACATATATACACTTGTATATATATGTGTGTGTACAAATGTGTGTGTGTGTGTAATATATATATATATATATTCCATTAGTTCTGTTTCCCTAGAGTCTAGAGAACCTTGACCATACAGTATGCAAATATTCCTAAATTTAAAAAGATTCCCAATCTGAAACATTTCTGTTTCCAGCTAGAGCAACAGTTCTCAACCTGTAGGTCAAACAACGCTTTCACAGAGGTTGCTTAAGCACATTCTGCATACCAGATATTTACATTACAATTCATAACAGCAACAAAATTACAATTATGAAATAGCAGTGAAAATAATTTTATGGTTGGGGATCTCCACAACATAAAGACCTGCATTAAAATATCACAGCACTAGGAAAGTTTTTTTTTTCTCTCTCTCTGCCAGGTAAGAATTAAAAGGCAGGACAAATCTTGATTAGGACCATTAGTAGCAGGGAAAGATCTCAAACAGAAAACAGAATCAGCTGATAAAGAAAAGCTTTTACTAGGTGTGAGAAAACATGGATGCGCGCACACACACACACACACACACACACACACTACACACATACACACACAGCAAACACACAAAGAGAAAAAGATGCTCTGCAAAGCAGACAGGGGATTCAGGAATCTGAAAATCGGACTTCATTTAGGGTTGGAACTTTGAAAGGATTGAGGTGTGTTCCTCCTCTAACTCAGGGTTGGTCAGTTTGAACAAGAACATGTGGGCTTCTAGGCCCACAACTTTTGTGTAAATAATAGATCCTGATCCAGCCTTGAACTTGTTGGAGCAGAGCCTGTCCATCATCAAGGCCGAGACCAGGTGTTGGGGGTGGGGGGGAGTTTAGGACAGGTGGGAGGAGGAGACTGGGCAGGTGTTCATTTTAGGCCACCAGGTTTTTGCCTCCGGTTTGAAAGAAGAGGAAGAAGCCAGCCATCTTGCAGGTCTGCCACCTTTATTACCTAGTCAAGGCCCTCCCCCCCTCTGTCTGCCTACCAGGAAGTCTCTAACTCCTAGCCCCTCACTTCTGGTCTTGGGCATTTTGAACAAACAATAGGAAAAGTTAGGCAGATGTGAGGCTGGACTTCTGATCCCTGAGTGTCATCATGAAAAACTCACGCAGTGTCTGAATTTAGGCAGCTGAGGGGCGTACTGCAAACACCCTTCCTTCTGAAACATTCATTGCTGTGTGCCTATCACCCGGATCTGACACCCTCTTCATCAATACTGTATTTTTTGCCTGCACAGAGAGGGGGAAAAAAGCAGCCTGAATATAACAACTAAAGGAACAGAGAACCCAGCCTTGACAGAAATCTCACTGAAGGTGATGTACAAGCCCCTTCTAACAAATAGTGCCTATCTAATCCCAGCACTGGGAAGGCAGAAAAAGGGGGAATTGGGAGTTTGAGGCCAGCCTGGGGCAACATAATGAGACTGTCTGGGGGGAAAAAAAAGGGCTACATAAAGGCAGGCAGGATGTTTCAAAGGAAAATGTTCACAGGAAGTAAGAAGGCAAAAATTAAAATTAGAAAAACAACTTAGGTCACCTGTGGAAACCACTGTGTGAGCTCATGAGACACAGAGATGACCGAATCAATAGAAAGCTAGGAAAAATTACAATAGTAGCTGACACTTAAATAGCAGCATTTTTGAAAGTATGGAACACTGATTAATTTATTTAACTCTTGGGTCTGTGATGAGCGGGGTACAGAAGAAATAATCTGTTGCTATAGGCTGTTGATAGGAATGAATGCTCTGAGGGGTGGGGAGGAAGTAGCTCTGTGGGCCAGTGCTTGCCCCGCATCTGGGGACCCTGGGGTTCAGAAGAGAAGAGTGGGGGAGATCTACCACCTGCCTGTCATATCATGAAAGTCTACAAGGAATAAATTCTGAAGTTTGGGATCAATCTCCTTCCTTCTTTTCCCATGTAAGGTGTTGGCTGTTCCTCACCAAGCAAGACTGCATGCTTGGAGAAAGTCAGGACAGGAGCTCAAGCAGGGCTGGAACCTGCAGGCAGAAGCTGATGCAGAGGCCATGGAGGGGTGCTGCTTACTAGTTTGCTTCACATGGCTTGCTCAGCCTGCTTTCTTTGAGAAACCTGGACTACCTGCTCAGTGATGGCCCACAATGGGCTGGTTACTCCTCCATGAATCACTGGTTAAAAAAATGCCTTACAGCTGGACCTTATGGAGACATTTTCACAATTGAGGCTCCTTCCTCTCTGATGACTCCAGCTTGTGTCAAGTTGACACAAAACCAGCCAGTACTGTGGTTTCTCAGAACATTTGTGTACAAGCTGTTTAGAAAAGTTAGAAGAACCCACTGAAAGAGAGCATGCTGTGCAGATCAGTAAGCCTTCATCAACCTACATAGTTCAGTGTCTCAGGATTCACTCTATGGGTGCCAGGCTATAGGAGGCAGTGGCAGGCCATAGGGTGGCAGAGGATGCGGTAGACCCCCAGCAACCTTTCGTTGCTCAGCCCCAGGCCTGGCATCCAGGAAAAGCAGAGCACCTTACAAAAGCCTCTGGATCTGTGGATCCATACAGTGGCTTCCACAATATCTAGAAGGAATGGTGGACCTGGTACTCACAGAAACATTTAGCATAGTGATGTGTAAACAGAAAGACAGGGAGAGAGAGAAAAACACCTTGTTCACAAATAGATATAAGAACAAACTCCAAAGAATCCCTGAGAACAAAATATGAGGCAGGAACAATAAACAAGTTGTTAGGGTAAATGTAACATCCAATGAGAAGAAGCCCCAGCCAGCCTTGTGGAAATATTGAAGAGACTTTGACTTTGACTTAGGCTTTAGGTAAGACCTGTGATTTAGAAGAAAGATGTGTTCATGCGCAATTTCTTCCCTTGGAAGAAAGAACTGTCAGCCCCTAAGAAGAGTTAGTTATTACAAGTCCAAGTGATCCATGGAGTTGGTGCTCATTTTCACTTTCCTCAAGTTTTTGCTAATTGTCAGTGAGTCTTTCCCTATGTTTGGATAGTCCCAGAGTGTTTCTGAGGACAGAATCCAACGCTCAAAAATACAGACGAAGCCCCATGGCATTTAGGCCAAAGCTTTAAACACTAGGCTAGTTTTGTTTGGTTTGGTTTTGGCATGGCCATATCTATTCATCTGAGTGATGTTTCATTCACAAAAAGTCCAAGACCCTGAATAGTAAATAATACAAATATTCACCTCTTTAGCCCATCTGCATCTCCACAGCACTTTATCTGGAGCATTTGTGTATAGGCAGTGTTCTTAACTACACCCCACAGTGATTGTCCGAGCTACACCCAGTACAACAGATATTGTTCAACTTGAACAACACAAGAATTTTATACTGTCTGGCTTGTTCTTAATTCTTCCCCAAGGGCCTATTTGGTTTAGCATCAAATAGTAGATTAAGAGACTCTAAATGTTAGCTGAACAGCCACTCAAGGGATTTAAATATGATCTCTTTACACAAAGGGGAGTTAGCATACATCTGACATCTCAGGCACAGGGAATACATGTTTATACATAGACCTAATCTTTTTCCTAATGCTGATTGTTTAGCAAAAGCAAACTGAAAAAAAAAATCACCATGGCATCAAACTGATCTATTCCAGCTGTGGAAAAACGTTGAGTCAGAATCCCCTCCGTCAGTTTACATGGAATACAATCAAAGCAAAAGGGGATCATAGCGACTTCGCATCAAACATGTGTGACTGCCTGCACAGGTGTGTTTTGAATGTTTGTGCTCCTGTGTTTGTCTCTCTCCTAAATTCAAATTGCACCACGATGGAATGGGTAAACAAAAAAAGACTTCTCAGCAGGTGAAATGAGTTGTCAAACCTGGTCACAGGCTTTATTTAAGCCTTGAAAAGTATTCAGACTTTGATCTTCCAACACCCATGCAGCAAACAGAAGCTGCAGTGTCTGCTCCATTCTGTAATTAAACTATAAGAGAAATGTGCAGAGATGAGGAAAACGGAAGGTAAATCTGTCTGGTCCTGCAGATATTTTTACATAGGGATCTCCGCTTGCCGTTTTTGTTTCATCTTGTAAAGAGATTTCCTACTCTTATGAGTAGGAAAGCTGGGAATCGAAAAGGCTTGACCTGACATTAGTAGCAGGGGTCCTGCTCCTCCCCTCTAGAGAGCTCCAAAATTTCAGAATGTAACAGTAAAGTTAAAACCCAGAGAAGCAAGCTTAGATCTAGGCCAAGTAACTGAAGAATGTGCTAGAAAGCTGAGGAAGCCAGAAGAGAGTCAAGTTACAGTGTGCAGCAGGGCCAGAGCTGTCTCCCTAGGACAGGTTTCATGTCACTCTCCCAGGTCTTTTTCTTTTCTCTTTTCTTTTCCTTCCTTTCTTCCTTCTTTCCCTCCCTCCTTCCCTCCTTTCCTTCCTTCCTTCCTTCCTTCCTTCTTTCCTTCCTTCCTTTTGATAGAGTTTCATGTATCCCAAGTTAGCCTCAAATGTCCTATGCAGCCAAGGCTGGCCTTGAACTTCTGATCCTCATGTCTCTACATCTTTATTGCTCTTTATCCTGTGATTCAGACATGGGCCTTTTCCTGTAAGAGTAAATGTACTTTTTTTTTTATATTGGAAGATTGTTTTTGGAGGATCTGTACAAATGTTTGTTCAGATAAATATATTTTAGTAAGAATGATACGGAAACTACAATTTTACAAGTAATCATTTCCATAATCCTTCTGTGAATATCAAATAACTTGACCGAGGAAGCATACAGGGGTTGTAGACCAAGGCTTCACTATAGAGGAGAGAAGGATGTGCACATATCATATATGGTGTGCATAGCATAGCAAAGGTATATTTTTAGACGTAATGGGGTAAGTATTCAGGCTATTTAGGCCCTTGGCTCTCTTTAATTCTCCAAAGTTCTAAGTTTTCTACAAGTGGAATCATAGTCATAGGCATTGTTCCAACCTACTTTTCACCCAAATGTGTCAGTTCTTCTGCTAAGCAGGCCTCTTTCCCAGATAGGAATGGCAGCACGTTACCAACAGCAATCAAATAAAAGATTTAGACGCTCTCAGGGAAGGACTATTACTCACAGCTCCACACACATCCTGCCAGTATCCTGCCCAGATGAATAGTGTGTGACCGGAAACAAGGAAGTGATAACACATCTGGCAGGGCCGCATCTCCTCACAGGAGAAGGCGGGGCAACTGGGAGAAGTCATCCACACGCGGGAGCGGGGTGGGGGTGGGGGTCCATTCACAGCTTCTGAAGGAATGTCAGGTCTCAAGCTGACACATAAGAGTATGAGAAGCGGGGCTGGAGAGAGGGCTCAGCTGTTAAGAGCACTGGCTGCTCTTCCAAAGGCTTCTATTCCCAGCACCCACATGTTGGCTCACAACTCTCCATAACTCCAGTTCCAGGGAACCTGACAGACGTACATGTAGGCAAAACACCAGTGCTCACAACATTAGACAAACAAAGAAGAGTAGAAAAGAGAATGGGAGGCAAGTATGAACCTAGAGCACAGCTTTGCTTAGGAAGTGAATCTTTGTCCACGCCCCTTTTCCAAGTTCATAAACACCATGATGTAATCACCATATCACGACTTTAATTATTCTTTCTTTTTCGGTTGTCAAGGACTGAGTCTAATCCCTTTCATACAGTGAGCATACATTCTGCCCCTGCCGTACATCCTCAGCTCACCACGAATCTATTCTCCATCATTCTAAGTATGTCAATAGGCAGTCACTTACTTTTACAGTGACAGACTTGGACCTGCAGGGAGCCTGGTGGCCTCACAGCTTGGTTCTCACTGATGGCGGAGACTCCCTCTGTGTAGAGCGACACAGATCAGTTATTTCTATGATATCACTAGTGTTTTGAACAAATCATGACCTTACTAGGCATGCCATTGTACCTGCAAACAGGTCTAATTAGCATCGAGTCCTTGTGGGATAATACAGGGCCGGGTTTGGATGCCTATGGAAGTTGGCATCTCCCTGGATGAGTAGCTATGTGTACAAAATGATACCACGGCAGGGGTGGGTGGGGGCCTCTTACAGAACAGAATAAAAAGAGTACAAACACTATGTGGTTTCTTCTTGCTCTCTATTCTGGTTTTGACTCTCCTGGAAATAAGAACTAAAAGCCAGAAAATGAAAACACTGAGCACAAGCATGTCTCTGAGGGACCCAATGACCAGCTGTGGCATAAACAATAACCAGCTGTGGCAGTTAAAAGAGGAAGATGTCCCTTGAAGGTCTCTGGAGACCAACACCACAGTGGCAATGTCATTAAATGTGGGTGGATTTGGGACTACCAGATGAGGGCCTTGCACAGACACTCATCCGTATTTGAGGCTGTCCTGAGAATGGCACTCCTTCAAGTGTCTTTGGAGGCAGCAGACGTAGCAAAGGAAGAGAGAGCAAAAAACAAGGAATGAAGCTGTCCTGGGGATACCGGTGTAGTTGGTCTGGGATGGAATCATGTGACTATTTGGAATTTCCTAAAAATAGTGTGGCTGGAGAGGAGGGAGCAGGATGGTTTGTGTTCAGAAGTGCCTGTGTATGGCAATGAGGGTGGAATGGGCTGCCTGGGCTGCTGGAGTTAAAGATGCCAGGCTGGCTAGCAGTATTTTGGCTACATTTTTGTGACACCCTCAGCTGCTCCCTTTACAAGAGGGGCTAGCTAAATGAATCCTCCTTTCTGAAGATTGTAAGCACCGGGTGGGTGTGTCACTGACTCTTTGAACAGTACTTTCCCCAGAGTTATAAATTACTTCTATAGGTAGAAACAATTTACCACTTCTGCTTTTTGACAGGATAGAGCACAGTGTACTCTTAAGCCGTTGAAGCGGTGAGAGACCCGGCACTGCAGTAACTGTCACTAACAGGAAGAGTGATGTGCCATCTATTATCCAAATATAGGTATTTTTGAGAGTGAAAGGGTGGAGGCATGGAGAATGGACAATAACAAAAATGGACAATAAGGGTTACTCTCAGTAAGTGGGGAAATCAATTTTTAAAAGTTATTTTAGATTTATTTATTTTATGTGCCTGGGTGTTTTACCTGCGTGTTTGAGGGGCAGTACTGCACGGTCCTGTCATGGAGCTCCACCCCCACGGCTGGAAAATGAGGCCGTTTCTGTCTTGGTTTGTTTGAGGCTCAAGGACAAGATGCTATTTTCTCATGCCATGGTGACTTTAAAGCTGTCCAGCCATCCACCCTTGCCAAAGACAAAAGGTAGTTTGACGGTTGCAACTTGAAGGGGATTGGTAGAGATTATTTGGCTATTGTTGCCGATGAGTTGCGTTCTACCCATGTCTGCCTTTTATTCCAAAGAAAGGGGCCAGAGAATCATTCAGAAAACTCAGACTTCAGAGTGAACATAAGACACAACAGGCTTCGTTCTGACTCAGTTCCAGGAATCTGAGATCCCTACCTGGCTGGCTAGCAAGTTTTATGCCATGGCGAAGTAGATTGTCAGGGTTGGGGTCAGCCCGAATGCCCACAGATGTTAAGTGGACAAATGATGCATGAATGGTCTGTACATACACAATGTGATGAACCGCTGATGAGAGAACAAATAGGGACACATCTGAGAGCAGTCCCACCAGCCACACACAGCTGAAGGGACTGCCAGCTACACACCCCATCTAAGGGAGTTTCTAGGAAGGCTCAGAGACAGTGGAGAAGGCCAAAGCAAAGAGCACATTCTCTGCTCTTTCCCAAAGTGCCAACAGAGAGGGTGATTGGCACACACAACATACATTCCACTCACCTGGGGGTGGGGCTACCCATGACTGGTGGATCAGAAACTGGCAACCTAGAGCCTGTGGGCTGCCAGGCTGCTTCCATAAATGCAGGCTATTGGGAAGCAGCCTCTCCATTCACTGGCACATCTATGGTCACTGACACATCTAAGGCAGAGTTGAGTGATTACCATGGACAACTGTCAGACCTGCAGAAAATAGCCACTGATCCCTGGCATAGCTTCTCAGAAAACCCTCACAAGCACTGAGGTCATGAGAGAGCTGGATGTCACGTGGATGGGTTGCACACTCAAAGGATTTGAAACCTACTTAAGGAAAAAAAAATTCCAGTACTCTTCCTGCATCAACTTACTAGTGTCACAAGCTGCCATGGCAACAGAAGGGGGAGATGACCCTCTTTCCCATTCCAGGGACCATCCAGCCCTTAGCAAGCACCCTCCAGGGTGTTAGGTGTTTTGAGTAGAAGAAAGGACATTGTAAGACTAACCCTGAGTCTGATTTGAAATTGTGCCGATCTCATAGGCTTTGGCACCATCCAAGACTAAGAAAGTTGATTTAAAGTCAATGTGCTCTTCATCCCACCATCAGAAAAGAACTCCGACCTCTGAGTGAATACCCATAGACAGAGAGGGTTGGAAAATAAATTTATGTCCAAGGTAACATCCCATGTCCTTAAGTGTTAAATATATAAACTGAGTTCATGCTTTTTTTTTTTTCCAGACAGGAAGGCTGGGTTAAGAGGCAAATCTTTAAGAGGCAGAGGTTAATTCTGCCATCATTTGCAGAAGACAGGACAGTGTCATCCTCTGCCTAGTATGGTCTGAGCACACAGAGTGGTTTTTTTTTTCCCAGCCCAGACATTTTCTGATTGCAGAGCACAGAGCACAGAAAGGACCTGTCATTTTCGAGGCTCTTGCTCTGCTGTGCCTGTAACAGTCACTGCTGCAGCCTGTGTGGATGTGGGAGTTGTGATTCCCAGTGCCTGACTAAATCCTGCCTCTGAGGCAGCCTCTCAGAGTCTTCTGTTGGCATCGGGCTCTCTTTGTTCACGGTGCTACAGCAGCTGAAGCAGATCAGCCTTGCTGTGAGGTTTCATGGTTCTCCAGGCAGGTGTTAGTTAGGCTAGCTCACTGTTTGCCAACACTACAGTGTTAGCAGCTGAAACAACCATTAGGGTCTTTGTTTTGGCTTCTCCATTGTCTTTGAGCTTTCCTCCTTACATAGGGCGTACAGCTGGTTTGTTCTTTAGTTGGATTAATGTAGGTGGGAGAGAAGAGGAATTTCTAGATTCATGCTTAGGGCTTAGGTTTTTGGGGAGCCTCAGTTCCCTTCTTTCATTTCTGCCTGTTGATCAAGCTTTGGTAAAACCCCAGTAGGTCATGATGGTAACAGGGTTTCCCTTGAGGATTGGTCTTCTCAGAACAAAATCCTGTTGAGATATTTCAAATATATATATATATATATGTATATATATATGTATATATATATATATATACACACGCACACACACATACATATATATACATGCATATGTATGTGTGTATATACATTGTATATTATATGTATCATATGTGTATAAATTACATACATACACACACACACACACACACACACACACAGATAATCTTTCTCTGGTCTTCAAAATGAGAACCTACTAGGTATTCTGGAAAATGTGGAGGTCCCTAATTTAAAATCATTTCTCCTCTCCTCAGGAAGCTTGAACTCTCCAGCCAATCCACAGAATGCCAACAAGGAATACACCTACCCTGAAAGCTATGCTGTTGATTCAGGCTGCAGTGCGGATGACTGCCTCCTGCTCAGCACCCATTACAGTGGTCCTCAACCTGTGGGTCACGATCCCCTTTTAGGGTCAAATGACTCTTTCACAGGGGTCACCTAAAACCATTTGCATATCAGATATTTACATTACAATTCTTAACAGTAGCGAAATTACAGTTATGAAGTAGCAATGAAAATAATTTTATTGTTGGGGGTCACCGCAACATGAGGAACTGTGTTAAGGGGTTACAGCTTTAGGAAGGTTGAGATCCACAGGCCTAGTGAGCTGTGGTTCTTCACATCTGCCTGTCTTTTCTTGTTGCAGGGGAGGTGTTATCAGAGTTTTAAAGGGCAAAGCCTAGGCCCCTCAGCCCTAACAAGCTAGGCCTAGCCACTCACCTTCAATATTCCAATTGAACAGACAAGTAACAGTGAAAAGCAGAGAAGGGAGATTCATTCGATGTGACCACACCGGGAAGAGGAACAAACAAAGAGGTCCCACGACTCCTCACAACTCTATCTTCAGTGTATTGACATGAGGTTTAGGTTTAAATGGAGAGCAAGAGGTTAGCATAGCTAAGCAGTCCTGGTCCATCCTGACACCAAGACTTAAGTCCCACTACCCCTCATTCCACCAGCCCATGAGATTCCTGGGAGACTTTGAATTCCTTTCAGGCCATTGTACCAACTGTCTCAATAGTCTGATAGCCACAGGGAGGAATACAAGTAGTTCTTTTTAGAACATCTTCATTCCTGCCAGGGCTGGTCACCAGCGGTCAGGCCGCAACCTCAGTCCTCCAACAGTTCTTAGAACAGTTGTTGGTTTCTACTTTGTCTAGTTGTTTTCCTTCTTAGGAAGACAAGACTGACATTTTTCAAACTCTTTACATATTTGACCAGAAAACAGAATCCCTCTCATTTGTACAGGTGAAATGTATGAAATCATTGACACTGCACATATGTTTCCCCACAAGATGGCAATTTCATATGCTCAAGCAAACTAAAGAATAATAAAGTTCAGCTGGGTGTGGTCGCGTGTCTTTAATCTAGCCAGGGCTACAGGGTAAGTGAATAAGACCCTATACAGAAAGAAGAGGCAGGGGGAAGGGGAAAGAAAGAAGAGAGAGAGAAAAAGAAAAAAGAAGAGAGAAAGAAAAGAAAAAGAAAGTAAGATTAAATCCAAGAAAACTGCCAAATCTGAGATTCAAAATTATTCCAGGTGACTCTGGAATTATTTGTAAAACTTATGATAATACAAAACTCAGTTCTACAAACCGCTAAAACAATTCAACTTTGTGACACTCAGCACTCTCATAGGTGTCTTACTCCAAATCCTTTAACCAATATCTGATGTGCATTTTATTTAAAAACAGTTCCTTTCAGCACTGTATATTGTACAAAGGTCTTCACATAGGGTTTCTCAAAAGTGGGTAGAATCACC
The DNA here is from genome assembly GCA_026225945.1 of Cricetomys ansorgei. NCBI lineage: Eukaryota > Metazoa > Chordata > Mammalia > Rodentia > Nesomyidae > Cricetomys > Cricetomys ansorgei. The sequence goes on along the minus strand of JAMJFZ010000107.1, from coordinate 51,028,442 downwards.
GTGGTTTGCGGGTATCTCTGCCTCGAAACTCCCACAGCTTCCTGTGGAAATGGGGCCTGTATGTGTGGAGCCGGCCTGAGAACGGAAGATGCTGTCTGGTCACAGATACATGTGGAGGGCATGCATTTGTAAACCTAAATCTGGGCATAGAAGAAACACAAATAGAAAGAACTATTTCTTTTTAACACAAAGCTTTGGTGACTTAGGAGTCCCATTCTGTTGGGACTGGCAGAAAACTCTGTAAATTGCAAATGGCTGCATCCTGTCTCTGAGACACATCAAACCCAGGAGGTCTGCTTGGTAGTTAGAAAAAGAAGGACCCACACATGTTCCTTGGCCCCTCTTGCTGCCCCATCTGGTCCTCTCCCCTGTCCGAGCAGTGCTTGCATCAAGTGTAGCATTGTCTCTTTAGCCTATCCCAGCAATCCTTTCCGCTAGTTCACCAGGGGAAGTGCCCCCTCTCCCCACCACCTGCCTAGGTAGAAATGAAGCTCACTGAGCCTTGTAATAGCAAAAAGCATCTGGTGCAAACTGCTTCAAATAGCCCTGGATGAAGCTGCACCTTCAGAAGCCAGGGCAGTCAGCTGTTACTGCATAGTTTTCTCAAACCATCCACAGAGTGCTCAGAATGGCTGGTGATGGCACAAGGATAGTCTGGTTAGCTGTTACAATCGACAGGGTTTTTGATCAAGGCATCGAGGGCAGCAAAGGAGAGTTCAACAGCTGTTAATCAGGGAGTCAAGTCCCCCCACCCCCACCCTGCACCCTGCCCCAGGCCTTGCTTATTTACAGGAAACTGGACATCAGATATATTTATATGAAGAACTTAAAGAGCTCATCACCAACCACCAGTGGTGATTTTTATAGATTTTAATGGTGTTTCCAAGTGCTTAACATGTGTCAGTGAAGTATACTTGGATGGAGGTGCATCCCTTCTAAGACAAGGTGCGTATAAATGTCCTTACCTTGAGTGTAACTTCAGTGACTGTCACAAGTAGTCACCAGTGGTCACCATATCCATGTCCTATAAGACCCAGAGAATCCTGTTTAAACGATTTGACCAGTTTGGTCTTTCTTTTCATTCTTTCTTTTTCTATTCATTTATTTCTGTATTATGAAGGCACTTCATTTAGTGCAGCAACTAAACTGAACTCTGTAGCCTGAACATCCACTGAAGACCACGATTCACATATTTTAACAGCCTCTGGATGCAACAAAGATCTAATCGAAGCAAAATTGATCTTAGAATGTTCTTGTAGAACAGGAAAGAAGAGTGGGCAGAAAATTGAGGCAGCCCACCAGTGGTAAAGCCCCAAAGAGGCAGCAAGTTTTGTGTTCACACAGATAGTCAACCAGATCTACTTCCAGTAATAACGTAGGCAAGATCTATACTTTCTTATGGATATCTTGCCCAGAAGGAGCCTAGAACCTAAGCATGGTGAAAACCCCACCTAAGAATGCCATCACTCCTGAGTGACAAATTTACTCTGAACTGAGAAAGGCCTTGCCTTGGAGAAAAATGTAGGGAGTGGCCCTGCCTGTGTTACCTGGCTGTGGTGAGACTAGGGGAAAGTAGAAGCGATTCTGTGAAAATGTCTAACCACAAGTGTTCAGGACGAGAATGGTTGCTGTCTGTGTGACTTGAAAACCACAGGTTTAAACTTAAAATAACTCTTAGCTGATAGGATCCTTTGGGTAATTGTGTTCCCGGACCACCTGGAGATCATCCAGCCTGTAAGCCCAACTTCCTCCCAGGTAAGAAGGAAGACATAGGCTGCTGAGAGCGAGATTCAGCAGAACCATGGTGGTAGATTGTTGTACACAGAGACAGATATTGGGGTTATGTTTCATACATTTAAAGGAAAAGTACAGTGAATTGAGAGAATGGCAATGCAATAATCAGTTGGGGGAACTGATCAGATCGCCTCGATGAAGAAACACGTGAGAACCAAATGTGGAGCCTTTACAGTGAGAAGCAGGCAGATCTCCAAGAGTCTGATGCCAGCCTGATCTACATAGTGAGTTCCAAGCCAGTCAGGTCTATGTAGTGAGATGCTGTCTTAAGAAGGAAGGAAGGAAGGGAGAGAGGGAGGGAGGGAGGAAGGAAGGAAGGAAGGAAGGAAGGAAGGAAGGAAGGAAGGAAGGAAGGAAGGAAGGGGAGAAGAGGCAGAAAAGAAGAGGGAAGAGGGGAGGAGAAGAGAGGAGAGGAGAGGAGAGGAGAGGGGAGGGGAGGAGAAGGGAAGGGAAAGGAAGAGAAGAGAAGAAAAGAGAAGAGAGGAGAGGAGAAGAGAAGGGAAGAGAAGGGAAGAAAAGAGAGGAGAAGAAGCAAATGAAAAAATGGAAACTGGAAACTCAGTGACTGGATAATATATTCTGCAAAAGAAGAGTCACGGGGAGCATACTGAAAGTAACACAGAGAAACATGGAAATAGGAAATTCCTCTTCCTGAGAAATATGACAGACAGAATAAAATCAGCCCGACAATCTCAATGTCGCTCAGGGAATGCCAGCACCCTGAAGTAGGATGGAGGGAACTCCCAAGTCCCAGAGCTCTGCACATCTTGATTGACAGAGCTTGACTTTCCCACCTGGCTTACCTGGTTAGCACTAGCTCTTTGTACAAGAGTGGGAACCCACAGCCTCAGTGACACCCTGGAAGTCTTGATCCTTGTAAGAGACAACTATCTTATGTTGGGCATGGAATCCCATACCAAACCCTAGGGAGATAAAGGTGATATTTAGAGCTTCTTTACCTTCAAATATCTGTAAGTCAGATACTAAAAAAAAAAATCCCAGCCTTGGTCATTTATGGAATTAGATTGTACCGTGAAAAGAATATTTCAGGACTAGTGTTTTTCTTCTTGTTTTAAATTGTTTTGTGTTGGAGGTTGAAGCTAGGGCCTTACACATGCTACAGTAATACTATGCAACTGAGGAATACCTTCAAACCCATAGTAATCTTTTATTTTGAGACAATCTTATTTGAGATGGGAGTTCACCACTTAGCTCAGGCAAAACTTGAACTTGCTACCCTGTTCCCGCTATCTCTTGAGCTGTGGGATTATAGGCCTGTGCTGTCAGATCCAGGTAGCATGATTTTGAGAAGAAAATAACATTTGAGTTGTAACACTGTTAGGAGGAATGTGGTGTGTGTGTGTGTGTGTGTGTGTGTGTGTGTGTGTGTGTGTGTGTGTGGATGCTGTCTTCCTCTGAACTTTTTTTTTCTTTTAAAGACAGTTTCATTGTGTAGCCCCCTCTGTCCTGGAACTCAATAGTAGGCCAAGGCTTTGAACTAGGATATCCTTTGCTTCCCGGCGAGCTGGGATTAAAGGCATTTGCCCCCATGCCGGACCTTTGCCTGAACTTTTAAACATTTTAATATCCATTACATATAGAACACACCATATTTCCTTCTTATCCCTTGCAGCAGTCTTTCTCAGACTTCATCGCACACATGAGTCACCTGTGCCGGCTACAGAGAAGCTCTGATTCAACAGGCCTGGATAGGGCTCAAGATTCTGTGATTTCCCACTAGGCAGAGTGCGCATGCGCTCGTCTACACCCACAGTTCCCGCCGCAGCCTGCTAGGTCTGCAGTGTCAGTAGACCTCTGGTGGCCACATTGGAGATGTGCATTAATTGTCATTCAATTTTTTTTTTTTTTTAATCTTTTTCTGAGAATATTACAAGCTAAATCTTTCCAAAGCCATCAACTCTACTACCCTTATTTCTGGCAAAGCCAACAGTGCTTATTGATTTGAACTCTTAACTCGTACAATATGGGAACATATATTCATTAGTTTTTGACTCTTGATTTAGGTTTTGGTCTCGTTCCAGACAGACCACACAGCCCAGTCAGTGATCATCAGAGGAGGGACGTGTTTAGTCCACGTAAATATTAGAGTGAATGTGCTTTTTCCAAAAGAATACAAGAAACCAGTCTAGTAATCGCCTTTATGTGCAGTAGTGAAGATTTCCAAGGGTTCTGTCTTTATTGGTATTTAAAAAAAAAAAAAAAAACCTCAATCTTTTAATTTGATTCTCCTGCTCCTGTGAGGGGTTGCCATAAATTGTATTTCTTAGGAGGTGTTCTCTAATGTAGCTCTTCTGTGAATCAGACTAGCCCGCTCTCTAATTAGGAAAAATAAGGGTAGTTTCATGGTAGTTTTAAATTTCTCAGTCTTTTGGCCTCTCTCCATCTATGCTTCTGAAGCAGAAAACAAAAAATGTCAAGTGACCAACGGCTGCCGGTGGCTCAGCTGAAAATGTCCACCAGCATCTGAAAGGTGTTTAGAAACACCACTTTTTTTTTTTCTGTTTTTCTTCTAGCTGCAAACACTTTTTTTTTTTTTTTTGGAATGTCAATAGACGTATTTCCTGGTTTTGCCATGTATATAGATAGGCAAATGTCCCAGACACCGCCCCAGTTTTTCCAAATAACCACAAAATTATTATCACTCTAGAATGGGAACATCTGGCCCCAGGAATGCGCACATTCTCTAACCCCAAGGCGATCCAACTGAAAACCTTGTAAATTAACATCATTATCAACTTGACTTTGATACTAACCTCTTGTTTTATGCATAGGGCAACCCAGCAGAACACAGTCCCAAGCAGATGCTGGGCAATGCTACATTTGCTAATAGAAACTTCCTTGAGTGGAGAAATGTCCAGTGTTCTTGCATTATGAGATTTCCAGAGTGCATTTGTGTTCTTTGCTAACTTCCCACGATCTCATTATAGCAGTGTATATTACTAAGGTTCCAAAGACATGTTAGAAGGAGTTTTATATGCTTATTTAAACGTTTTCTTTTTCAGCATTATAAAAATAACCTGGCACTCAGTTGCAGTCAAGTTCAAAGGCTTCTGTTTGGAGTTAGCAGTAGGGATGGTTTTCTTCGTACAGACTTGGTAAGATACATAATAAATGGTTAGGTATAGCTATTTCTACATCCTTAGAGTCTATAAAGACCCACATATCTTTATACGCATCTGTGACTCAGGGATCTGCCTGTGGTTCATGTATTTAACCAGACATCACCTGGGAAGAACTGCCTTAGTCCTTTCATTGTATTGAAAAATATCTGCAGGACAGGTTACCATGCCTAGTGGCAGCTTTTCCTTATCTTCCATCTTTGAGTTTTCATTACAACATGACATAAAGAAGAGCAGAACCTCAACAGGTATCTTCCCAAACACAGAGTACTAGGTAGATCTCATTTTAAAATTTAACTTAAGGCTGAAGACAAAAGGCAAAGAGAGAGTGCTTGCCTCCCATGCACTAAAATTCAGAGTTTGGTCCCCAGCATTGAAAATAAAAGAGGAAGAGAGAATTCTCTCTTTGATAAGTCTAATTCTCCCATTCATGTCTTTCATCCTATACAGTTCCATTGAGTGAAACATCCAACACAAAGGTAATTATCCAAGTGAATGTTCATGACAGAATTGAAAGCAAAGACTTGTGCATCCCGGCCCTTTCCCACATCTTAGAGACAAAGAAAAGGTTCAGTATTGGTTAAAACAAATATGTGGCTCACTACCAAAACATGCAATTCAGACAGAACACTGAATATTCATGTTTTCTCATGCAGGTCATGTCCCCCACTACCACCACACACACACTGTGTGACAACCACACAGAAATTATATGATAGTTTTAAACATTTTGGGAGTCCATGAATTCAGAAGTTAATTAAGGCCAGAGCTGAGACTGGGGTGGGGACAAGGCCCAGCTGAAATCAGGGTGGGGCAATTCCATTTCAGAAAGGAGGGACTCACAGCAGCCTGGAATTCTTACACTACAAATATTAAACACTGCACTTTGGTTTGTTATACTCACTGACTTCTAAAAAAACCAGAAATATACTTAAGATACACCTTTGTGCATGATGTAGATTCTAGTAATTCCCACATGACCCGGAAGCAGTTTCATCAGATTGTGTTCCTCCTACTCAGACTTCAGAAGGAACAGCAGTTTTCCCACGGTAGAGAGAAGGGAGATGTGAATGTGGATTCTAGAATCATCTCTGGGACCTAGCCCAGGTGCATACTCAGGCTGCGGGTTGGGTGGGGCAGAGCCATGAGACATCAATTGCTGGGAGTCGGGCAATGTACAGACAGGCAAATACTGAAAGTCAAGTCCCCAAGGAATGCAAAGCCAGAGCCAGAATAAACATTGTAAAACTGGGCCAGCAGTCTCAGGGGCCAAATAGAGAGTGATTACTAAGGTAAAGATGCCAAATGGGTTAGCAAAACAACAAAGAACGGCTGGGTGATGCTTTCTGGAAGGAGCCAGAGACAGCTCTCTGAGGTCAGCTGACTACATTTAGAAGTAATAGAGACCCAAAGTAACACCAGCTCCACCAGCACCTCTAGACTCTCACCCGTAGGGTTTCCCAAGAAGTCACTGGAGCTGTGGATGGGATCAGGTGGTCACTGGAGAAAGAGCTAACTGGAATAGTGATCTGAGAAACATGGTCAAGGCAAGTGGTCCTCAACCTTCAGTATGCTGTGACCCTTTAATACAGTTCCCCATGTTGTGATGACCCCCAACCATAAAATTATTTTCATTGCTGCTTCATAACTGTAATTTTGCTACTGTTATGAATCATAATATAAATATCTGATATGCCGATGGTCTTAGGTTACCCCTGTGAATGGGTTGTTTGACCCTCAAAGGGATTGCAACCCATAGGTTGAGAACCTCTGATAGTTCCAGAAGGATGATAATGGAAGAAGAAAGCTGCAGAGTCCCCATGAAGGACTCATTTCATCTTTTGATATCTTAAAGGCCTTCAAGCATCTAAAAGAAACTCAGCATCTTCCACTGAGATGTCCACCTTGACTGGCTGGCATTTTGGCAGTCGACTGCAAGTGTATCTAAGTGCTAAGCAACTGCAAGTCTATTATAGAATGGATTGGCCTTGGGGAAGGTGTACAGTGCAGTGTTTTAGCTGCAGCTGAGGAGAACACATTAGGTATTTTGATCCCAAATGGGTTACAGCAGTTTCCTGAATTGCCTTGTACTGCACTAATGTCGATAACTTGGTTATCTAAGTGAACTGTAGTCATAAAGCACTGGGCATGCAATTCTCATTGAGGGCTGTGAGCAGGTGCCCCCTGACCTAGCACCAAGGAGGCCTTGCTCCTTTCTCCAGAGCTCCAGTTCTACTCACTTCCCACTACCCCCAACGTAATGCCCCAGAAGAAGTCAGATGCTCCGCTCCAGGGTTGCCCTGACTTGTCTGATGCTCTTCGCATTCCCCTTCGCCATTTTGTTTTTCAGGAATAAGCACCTGGCCAAATTTTAGTTAATGAGGGAACATGTGCCAGAGGTCTGGGGTGTTCCATCATCCCCAAGAGAAATATGTCAAGTAGAAGATTGATTTGGTACTGCTGACTTGCAACGTGCCTGAAGTTGAAACCTACTCAGAGAAGAACATGGGCCAGAAGAATCAAGAGAAGCAGCGAGGGAGGCTCAGTGTTTAAGAATGTGTACTGCTTTTGCTGAGGACCCAAGTTCAGTTCCCAGCACCCATCAGGTGGCTCACAATCACCTGTAACTCTGTAACTCCAGACCTGGGGGGATCTGACTCCTCTGGTCTCTGTGGGTTTCTTCACTTGCACACACACACACACACACACACACACACACACACACACACTTTAAAATGAAGTAAATCCGAGAGAGAAATGAGGTAGGTCGGGGGAAACACAATCACGAACTAGCGTTTAGGCACACTATCCTTAAGCAAATTCGTATTCCTCCGAGTTAACACATCTTTTTATTATTTAAGGCAGTTTCAACAAGGCTTTCTGTTTACTACAGTCAGTACTTTTCCCTGTTCTAGAGAGGAGGAAATGGAGGCTTAAAGAACTCAATGATGTTTCCCAACTACACCAACTTCTTCAAGCTGTGGGGTGCTTCTAGCACTGTGCACCCATCAGCATCTTAATCAGAGTATCATGAAACCCTCACAAGATCAGGCCTGTTGGTGTTCCCTCACAGAAGGGTCATTAGTCCTTCACCTGAGATTCCACTGACTCCCTCCTTCCTGTGCTTCACCCCACCCCTCACCCCAGCTCTATAAAACTCTGCTCTGGCTGCTTGCCATCTTCGGAGGCAGTAGAGTATGCAGAAGTTGGGAGGTTCACTGAAGAAGGAACACTCTTCAGTTGCTGGGCCACAGCTATGCTTGCGTGGGACTCCCCAGCTCTGCAGGTATCTTCCAGTCACCAGCACTCCTGTGAGTAACCCCTGAACGATGCACCTGTCAGAAAGCTCAGTCAATCCATTCACTAAGCTAGACTTGGATGAGTTGTTCCTTGGGTGAGTTGTTGATTCCCTCTTGGGGGTGAAAAGGCATTTGTTTATGTCTCCCCAGGAAAGGTCAAGCAACATGTGAGTAGGATGGAATTTGAAGTGTCCTGAGCCTATTTTCCTTTTCCTCCTCCTCCTCCTCTTCCTTCTCTCCTTCTCCTTCTTCTTTTCCTCCTCTTCCTCTTCCTTCACCTCCCTGTTTCCCTTCCCCTTCCTGTTTCCTTTTCCCTTTCCCTTTCTCTCCTCATCTTCCTCCTTTTCCTCTTCTTTTCTTTTTTAATGTTTATTTTATGTGTATGTATGTGTCCCATATGCATGCTGTCATGGAAGTTAGAAGAGAGCACTGGATCCCCTGGAATAGAAGTTAAAGGCAGATGTGAGCTGCCATGTGAGTGCTGGGATCCAAGCCTGGGTCCTCTGCAAGAGCAGTAAGTGTTGTTACCCTCCGAGCCATTTCTTGAGTCCTACAAACCTATTTTATTGTCTCACACAAAATATCATTATTGGTAATTCCCCTACTTCTTACTCACAAAATCATACAGAGGCTATGGATGTGAATTCAGAGGGTTTTGGTTATCCTGATGGCTCTCAACCCAGAACAATCATCCTTTGTTGAGATGCATGTCCTAGAACCAGGTAAGGATTTTGTACACTTAGGATTGCAAGAACTAGGAACTCACAGGCAAATACACATGCTTGCGTAGAAATCTCTCCATGCAAGACTTACTCATCCTTCATGAGTCATCCTGAATGCCATTTGCTTAGTAAGGATCCACTGCTGCACCCAAGACTGGACTGATCCCTGCAGTATGCGTTCTCTCGTGCCAACAGTTCTGCTAGGTACCTTCATTGCAATTAAGCTATTGGTTTACCTCTGCCTTCCCCCAAAACTGCAAATGCCTTCCATTTTGTGTTTTATTCTCAACCCACCTGTCAATCAGCCATTTACTGGGTTTTCACATGTTGGGTGTACGGATTGAGACAAAGAAGACATTATGAGGAATGGGTAGTCCTTAGTGGAGAGCTCCGTACAGGCAGGGGAATGAGATTCTAAGGTCAAATGTAGAAAAGGCTGGCTTCTGGGTGGTTAGTGAGATCATAGTGAGAGTATAGAAAGGAAGTTGAAGGAAACTGAAGAGAAATTTCACTTGTTTCAATGTATTGGTGGAAATTCTACATGTAGAAAAGCAGAAAAGCATTACATAGTATCTATATTTATCATCAAAACACACACACACACACACAATTATGTAGTACACCCATGTACACACACACACACACACACACACACACACACACACACACACACACACAGGAGCTTGGCCTAATTCTTTTGTAAAGAGGCCCCATGGCACACACCTTTAATCCCAGTACTTGGGAGGCAGAGGCAAGCGGATCTCTGAGTTCAAGGCCAGGTAGATTTACAGAGTTCCAAGACATCCAGAGTTACAACAGAGAAACCTGTCTCAAAAAACAAACAAACAAGATAGTTACAAAAGAGTTACCAGAAGCCAAGTGACACATCTTTAATCTCAGTGCTCCGGAGGTAGAGGCAGATGGATTTCTGTGAGTTAAAAGCCAGCCTGCTCTACCTAGTGAGTTTTAGGAGAGCAAGGGCTATGTAGAGAGACTGTCTCAAAACAGAAGCAGCAGCAGCAGCAGCAGCAGCAACAACAAAGAATTATCAAGTTACATAAGACTTTATGGACTGATTTGAAAACTCTGTCACTCACAATTTGGTTCCTTTGGAAAAGAATTTTAAGAGTGCCCTAAAATATGTGCTTCATATAGACTTTTGATAACATATTACTATTGCTTTGTACCGAAGCAAATTTTGTTGGTGATTTTAACTCCTAAAGTGAATTTTGATGTTTGGAATATCATATATGTTCAATAAGTAACTGCTGAGTAACGTACCACAGGCTGTGTTTCATTTCTGTGTAGAAAATGAAGAGAAGGAATGCGGTTTCTTCAGTAATGACTGTACATCCTGGCTTGCACGTGTGGTTCAGTGGTTCAGCACTTCCTTAGCATGGGTGAGACCCTAGATTTCACTCCCAGAACCACTTGCACACACAAATGTGTGCTCCTAAGGATGTTGCTACGCGTGGAATTCTCTGCAGCCAATCATAGAAGAAGAAAGACAATAACAGCTTGGGAAGCTCAAGGTTGTCAGGAGCACAGGGAAGCTGGAGGGAGGGTACATGCCTAGGCTGGGTAGAGTCCCATTCCTTCCTTCCCACCGAGGGCAACTACACAGCACATTTCCCACTGCCCTCTGCTGGATATTGTGAAGTACACACAGAGAGTACATCATTCTGTTAGAAAGAAAAAACTCACCCACACTGCCTGTATGAAGTCAGTACATGCTGTGATTGGTCCTGCTTAAAGAGATAGTCCATACCCCATAGGATAGAGAATAGTCTTTAGCTGGATGTTCTACTAGCTCCATGCTTCTTCCTCTACTTCCTCTACTCCCCACTTTATGCTTTTTAACCTTTCTGGTTTGTTGTTGTTGTTGTTGTTGTTTGTTTGTTTTGTTTTGTTTTTGACTTTTTAATACTTTTTACACATAGTTTTGTTTGCCTGGGTGACCTCCCTCTCCCTCCCCCTGGTTAATGCCTATGTATCCTTCAGAGGTCAAGTCATTCTGAAGTGGCTGGAAAGACCTTCCTGTGCCTCACAGGGCCTGGTTGCTGCACCTTGTTGTCTCACAGGGTGCTTATCCATATAGTAATTAAGTAGGTGGGTAAATTATGTGTTTAATGTCGTCTCCTCTCCAGGGCTCAAATTCAAGGAAAGCAAGGCTGTTTTTTCTCTCCCCACAGAACCACTGAGTGCTTCAAACACAGCCGTGTATATTTCTACTGAATGAATGAATGACTCTGTAATGTAGCTTTGTGTCCCACCCCCACCTCCCCGTTGCCCTATCTGTAGTCTCCCCTCCTCCTGCCTTTGTCATGAGCTTCTTATACCCTGTCCATCCAGTAAACATTGGTGTGCTGCAGAGTTAAGTCTGCGCTTTTCCTCTTCAGCCTTCAAGTGGGAACCTCAGGCATCGGCCACCACGTAGACGTTCATGGCAAACTCTTAAGCTAATGCTCAGACGCCGGCCTTCTGGATCTCACGTCACGTTGAGCTAAGACAAACCCTTACACACTGCTCTTAATATAAAATGCCTTGTCTATTAATCTCAGCAAATTCATGGCCCACTTTCCCAGTCTTTCTGAGCAACAGGAAAACTCCCAACGAAGCGTCTCTCTTTCTCCCATGGAACTTGATGCTTGCTGGGTCCCAATGTGTAAAGAGGCATTGTGGGAAAGGTGAAACGTGGGATGTTCCGCAGGAGAGGATCACCAGGAAAGGGTTCCAGAAGGCTTTATTTCCCTTACTTCTGTCATCTTATTATTCTATTTCACCAATGACTTGAAGGGTAACTTAGATTGCAGTTTCTATTGTAGAATTGGCAGGGAATATTCGTAGGCTTTTAACTAGTGGGAAACTAAGAACCAGAAAAACAGTTTAATTAGATGATGGGAAAACCATTACAGAAGAGGGTGGGAGGCTCGAGATTGGAAGAGGTGTTGGCTGTCGCCAAACACAGCTGTCAAACAAGGAAGAGAAAATGGAGTCCCAGTGAGAAATGTCCATGTGTCAGCATCGCTGTAACTCGTGCTGGAAACTAGCTCATTTCTGGCTGGATAAACACTATCAAGGGAGCTGACTGGTGCAGTGAGAGCATCCCTGAGGCTGCTGTGGGAGAACTCCCAAAACACAAGTTCCAATTCTTCATGCATTATCTCTAATCTCAATAGAATGAGGTCCGGTAGACTGTGGGAAAGCTTAGAGAACGTCTAAGCCAAACTTCTCATTTAAAGACAAGGAATTTGAGCCAAGAGATGAAAGGAACCCCACCATACCACTAGAAACCAAGCAGGATAGAGAGGAGGAGGAAGTGAGAGAGGAGGGGAAGGAAGGAGGGAGGGGGAGGGGAACAAAGGGAGAATCCAACATGCTTTTCTCCAAACTTGGCTACTTTATGTGATTATCAGGGAAAAACAAATACGATGTTATTTATGAATAAACCTTTACACATGTATTTTGTAAAGTATTTAAAATATTTTATTTATTTCTTTTCTATGTACATTGGTGTTTTGCCTGAATGAATGTCTGTGTGAAGTCCCCTGGAACAGGAGTTACAGATTATAGTTATAGCTCTGAGCTGCCATGTGCATGCTGGGAATTGGACCTGGGTCCTCAGGAAGAGCAGCCAGTGCTCTTAACCTCTGAGCCATCTCTCCAGCCCTGTAAAAGTATTTTTAAAAGGAACAGCCACTGCTTCTCCTCAATACCAAGCAAATTAGAAATAGCTGTCAGGGCCAGGGAGACGGCTTAGCATTGAAGAGAATAGGCTGCTCTTTCAGAGGACCTGAGTTCAACTTCCAGAACTTACATGGCAGCTCTCAACCACTTATAACTCCAGTCCCAAGTGATCCAATGCCCTTTTCTGAACTCCATGGACATTGTGCACATGTGGAGAAAAGACCTATTCATGCAGGCAAAACAGCCACATGCATAAAAAGAAATAAATAGAATTTAGAAATAGCTGCCATGACCAAAATAAACAAATGTATTACTCTGCTAAAGAGCTGTGAAACTGCTTAGCTAGAGACAGAAAGAGGGCTGGGGAGCTTAGGAGGCCGAGGTGGGATTGAAAGCCTGAGGACCAGCTACAGACACTGACTATCTCTAGGTTAAATGTGTGTGGGAAGGCCCTGGGGTAGGAGCTGGGGATGCAGAAGTGATGGACCACCCCACTTCTGTCTTACAACTTAGTAAGGGGAAGATGTAGCAAATACACAAACCTAATACAATCATGGCAGGATGGTGCTGGGGCCCCAGTGGGGGCAGTGGGAAGAAAGGACACAGCCTCCCAAGAGAGATGAGCTCATGGTGAGGAATTACTAAATCAGAAAAGAATGCTGCTAAGGCGGGAACTTTCCAGCGCAATTTCAGACTCATTTATGTCTAACAGTAGCATAAAGATAATGGATAATGATTAGGAAAGATATCTCAGGATGAAAGTTCATGCAGGAATTATTTGCTGTAGATGGGGTAGGACCTTACTTTCTTAAAAAAAAAAAAAAAAAAAGATTGCCATCTGTCTGGGATTGTCTAACTGTGTTAAGTGAAGTTCCCGAGACTCATTTAACTCCTAAAATGTTATTTTTACAAAAACACAATTACTTCAAAAATCGACTGTAAGCATGACTAAATGCAGACAATTACTGCTTATGAAACAGTGACTCATACCCCCACAGTGTCTCCTAAAAGCTGACTGCTCTCCAAAGCTGTGTCGTTATAAATAGACAAAGCCCATCATTTACAAGCTGTCACTGGGGCATAGCTGTTTTCCAGGACAGAGCTGTATTGACTTTGCCACCAACAGACGGCAGTAATGGTTATACAGCAACCTTCCAGTTGGAACACAGATTGGCTAGATTTAGCTATTTGTCTACTGTTCTCTTGCTCTCACACTCAGTGCCGAGGTGCTTTGTGGGCACCATCTACTCTGTTGTCTTCAATAAATGCCAGAACAATAAAGTTGTTTAAAGAGCTAGTTCTAAGTAGCTGACAGTGTCGATGCACAGAAACCATTAGTCACTGGCTCATAGGAACAATGCAACACATCAAGGCAATGTATAAAAGAGGGTGGCTCTACCAGTTAAAGTTGAGGTGGAAATGGAACACACAAATAAAAACATTCTTACCATGTACACCCATCGGAAATAATGGGTGAAAAGAAAATGGTCAGGTCACAAATGACTATTTTAGGAATTAGGCCGATCCGATGAGACAAGTCTGCCTTGCCTTTCGAAGTTTATACATCTCTTTTTAACAATTGTCATACAAGTGCCAACTACGACCTCAAGACTCACTTTGAATATTGACTGCTGCTCTTAACCAAGCAGAGCCTACCTATTCCTATGGGAAAACTCTCTTCCGATTTTTCTAGCCTAGGGCTGGGGAAGTGACTCCGTAAAAGCGATTGCTAGGCTTATATCTAGATCTTCCGTTCTACCCTGATGGTCAGTGTGTCCGTTTTTATGCCAGTATCATGATGTTTTCAGTAAGATAGCTCTGTGGTATAACTTCAATTCTGGTATGTAGATACTTCCTGCAGCTTTTTTTTTTTAATTCAAGATGGTTGAGACCATCCTAGGTCTTTTGCATTTCCAAATGAAATTTATGATCTTTTTTTTTTTTCAATTTTTGTAAAGAATTGTGTTGGAACTTTGATAGTTATTGTGTTGAATCCCTAGATTGCTTTTTGTAAAATGGCCATTTTCACAATATTAAGCCTGACAATCGACCATGAGAGGCCTCTTTCCATCTTCTGATATCTCCCTCAATTCCTTTTTTCAAATATCTTAAAATTTCATTCCACTAGTCTTTCACATCCCTGGTTAGATTTGTTCTAAGATTATTTATCTATTTTTGAGGTTATTGTGAATGGGGCTGTTTCTCTGATTTCTTTCTCAGTACATTTGTCATTCGGACATAGAAATGTTCTCAAATTGGAGAAGATGCATCTTCAACAGACTAGATAGCTACATGTAGAAGAATGCAAATAGATACTTACTGCTCACTTGCACAAAACTCAACTCCAAATAGATCAAGGACCTGGTACTCTGAATCTCATAGGAGATGAAACAGGAAGTGTGGTTCAATTCATTGGTATAGGAAAGGAGTTTTTGAACAGGACCCCAAAACCATAAATATTAAGACTAACAATAAATGGAAGCTCATGAAACTAAAGTGTTCCTATACACAGAAGACACCATTTAATTTTATTTATGCTTTTCTCATACAATACATCCTGACTGCAGTGTCCCCTCCCTTCATTCTCACCAGTCCCCCCTGCTCACTTCCCCTCTCCCCCAGATCCATGCCTCCTCGTTTTCCCTTTAGAAAAGAGCAGGTTTCCCAGGGATATCAGCCATGACATACGGTACAATAAGACAAGGCACAAACCCTCATATCAAGGTTTGAAGAGGCAAACCAGTAGGAGAAAATGGGTTCCAAGACCAGGCAAAAAGAGTCAAAGACAGCCCTCCACTCTGATTTTTAGGAGTCCTACTCTAAGCTAAATAACTGAACATATGCAGGGGACCTAGCACGGACCCATGCAGATGGCAAGCATGATTGCCAGTTCAGTCTCTGAGAGCCCCTGTGAGCCCTGCTTAGTTGATTCTGTGGGCTGTGTTTTCCTGGGAAGACACCATCATTCTGAATGAAGAAATATCCCATGGTAGGGGAAAGTTTTTTGTTATTGATTTTGTTTGTTTGTTTGTTTGGTTTTGTTTTGTTTTGTTCTGCTTAACCAGATATACATCTGGCAGAGGATTGGTATCTAGAATGTACAAAGAACTCCGAAAATTAAACATCAAGAAAGAAAATAACTCGATTTAAAAATGGGGTAATGAACTAAAATAAAAGAGAGTTCTCAAAAGATGAAATGCAAATAGCCTTGAAACATTAAAAAAAAAAACCAAACTGTTCAATAGCCTTAGTTATCAGGGAAATGAAAATTGAAACTGCTTTGAGATTTCCTCTTCATTACCCATTCAGAATGAACAGGGAAAGAGTGGCAACAGACGCCGGTGTGAGTGTGGGGACAGGAGGCTACCCACTGCTAGTGGGGCTGCAAACTGGTACTGATGATGTGGAAGTCAGCGTACAGAGTCTTCAACAGCTGGAGGTACATCCACCACATGATCCAGCTATGTCTTCCTGGGCACATACCCAACGAGCCCTGTATCCTACTACAGAGAAATGTTTGCTGCTGCTCTATTTAGAATAATCAGGACATGGAAACAGATTATTTGTCCATCGACTGATGAATGGATAATGAAAGCGTAGCGCATTTTTTTTTCATGAATGTGGAATAGAAATTTAGTAGCAAAAATATAGTCTTTTCAATAAATTGCATTAAACTGTGCATCTATATAAAAGAAAATTTGACCTTGTCCCACACCTTACTCTATCTACCTCTCCTTCCTCCATGCCTACCTACCTACCTATTTATAGTCTCTAACTCAAAGTGTATTAAAGGAGCAAATGCCGGTTAAGACAGAGACTATAAAACTTCAAGGAAACACTGGAGAGGATAGAGATGCGGTGAGTCGATAGAGTGCTTGCCTAGCTCTCGCAAGACCCTGGGTTTGATCCTCGGCATTCGATAAACTGGGTGTGTTGGTGCATGTCTGTAAGTGCCCCCATCCCCAAATTACCAGATTTGCAAGACCTCTTCCTCTCAGGGTTATATAAGTAGTAAAAGTTGTTGAGAAGAGACACTTTTTGACCTGTGGAGCTCTCTGCAAGAGGGTTTCAACTTCTGTGAGTCCCTTACCAATGTTTTCAGTGATGTAGCTGCCTTTGCATCAGCAGACTTCTTGTAAGTAGCCCCTCCCCCAAGTGTCTATAAGTAACGCCAATCAACATGTTAGCTCACTAAGGTGAACTGATGGTATGGTTACTTTGGTCTGTTATTGATTTCTTTTCAGGGTTTATAGACATTTCTCCAAGTCTCACCAGGGATATATATATATATATATATATATATATCCACATGTAATGTAGCAAAAAATGTAATAACTGTTGATGATACAATTATATTGATGAAATCCTACGATTTAAATATGTATAAGATTGTACAACAATAAGAAGTTTATGAATGCCTAATTTTAAGAAAAAAATTTCAAAATTTATTTTAATATGAAAGTAAGTTTGCAGTCATATTTATATGGTAGTCATTTGATTATGTATGTCTGAATTATTTATTTAGTATGGTCTCAAGTCACCCGGGCTGACCTCAAACCCACTACGTTGTAGCCAGTGATGATATTGATATCAGGAACATTAGAATTCCTCATGTTCCTCCTTCCAGCTCCACGTGCTGAGATCATAAGGATGTGCCACCACACTCAGATAGTATTCACTTTTTTGTTTTTCTTGTTGTTGTTATCTGTTTGTGTGTTTGTTTGTTTTGTCTTCTTGAGACAGTGCTGGAAGCGGTGCAGGGGAACAGCAGCCAGCATTGGAGCCTTAGGAGTCAGCCTACCGTTTAGCAAGGCGACAGTAGGTTCTTACCTTGGCCTCCTGGGGGATTGTCTCCTGAATGCCCTTTGCTACAGCTGGGCCTTATCATGCTTGTTGCTACCACAGTCTCCCTGAGTCTCTTGTGGTATGAAAGTTCTATGGGGGTCTCTAACCCCTCACTGGGCAGTGTTACTGGCACACATAACAATGTTGATGACTTTCCCTCAAGCAATGCCACTTGGGCAAGGCAGTGCCGCTCAGTTGAAACTCCAGAAAGAATAACTAAAAGACATGTATAGATAAAAACGGTAGGTGTTTTTCACACATAGTTACAGGGTTAAATTAGGATGTTTTGTCAGCTGCCTTAGAATCAGTAATGTAAGAAAAAACACATTTTTGCTAGGGACTTGTTTGGTCAGGGTTAGGAAAGCTAGAACAAAGAAAGCTTAATTGCTAGGGCCCACGAGTTTCACCTATGAAAAGCAGAACCATGATCAAGAAATAACAAATGAGTTTCAGTGCCCTTTGTTATGTGTGTATGATGCGTGTGTGTATGTGTGTGTGTGTGTGTGTGTGTGTGTGTAAAGGCATGCTGTATATGTGCTTTTGTACTCTCATCTTTCCCTCCATCTTACAATGCAACTCTTAACTATCCTGTACCAAAAGGGAGGCCGTCCAGGTACAGCAGACAGGCAGAACAGAAGGATACATCCTTATCATGGTGGGCATCACAACTACCTGGATTCTGTCTTAATTAGGAAGGTCTTATCTGGAGTGTTCTATAGATAAACCTAAAGCATGCCGGTTATTCAGGTCATCAGGATGAAGCGGTGAAAACCCTGAAGAGATCAGGCAATAAGAGTACTCCTATGAGGGTGTTAAGAAAAGAACCCCATCAACCTCTTGAAAGCGTGACTTAGTATTAATTAATTTTTACTTTGTAGGAAGAAATCCTGTATCTGACTTGAGATAATGTAGTCAAAGAGAAACCCCAAAATAATGAGTAATTCTGCAGGACCGAGACTGTATGGCACCAGTGGATTGTATCTTGAAGGAAGGGGATCTGGGAGCCAAGTCCCAGGGCTCATCTTATTAGATTATTACATTCTTTGATCAAAACTCTCACAGCTTCTCAAGTCTGAACACTACCATCAAAGCTGAAAAAAAATCACCCAAAGCAGGTTTTAGAACGAATTAATGAGTTTGGTGTGGAGGGGGAGTAAGGAGAGGTATATTCCGGGGCTGCTTAGCGTAAGGGATAAGTCAAGCTAAGGAAGGATATGGTGAGTCCATACAGAGCATGTATGAGAAAGAGGTGTGATCCACTCCATCTAAGATCAACACTGCTGCTGTCTGAACCACTGGAGTTTTTCAGACAGCAAAAACCCAAAACTTCACAAAGTGCCTATGAATTTTTTTTTTTTTTTATTCTCCATTCCCTCTGGTTGGCTATTTGGGATTTGCCTGCCTGTTATGCATCCCTGTGAGTTCTGTCTAAACCCAGGATTCCAGCAGAATTCTGATGCGCTTGAGCGTCATTCTAAACCTCCCGTAACCGCCCTGCCTTGGGGATTGCTGGGAATTCAGCACCACAGCTCCTCTCGAATGGTCTCTTGCAGATAATTGTCGGTAGGGCTTATGGTTTACTGACCTGCTGGGGATCACGGACAGTTATTGACTCCGAGATAATTAAATTGTTGCCTGCCGCTTTTGGAACTCTGCCAGGGAATGCTTGCTGTCGTTTAGCAGAGGCAGTTAGGGGCTGTGCATTTTATAGCAGGTGCTTGCCTGTAGCGGTGCAGAGAAGGGGTGACCACAGTGGGGAAACTTCACTTGGGTTATGGCCAGACACACAGAAATTCCTATGTGGGGCCTTTTTTTTTTTTAGGTTTTTTTGGTTTTCATCTTTTTCTTTTTAATTTTTAAATATTTCTTAAGGTTTCTCCAATTTTGGAGCTGTGTATTTGACCTACTACAGCTTCTGGAAGTTTCTGTTTAAATAGGAGCTCCATTTGGCATCTGTCTTGATTTCTTCTAACAAATAACTTCTGAGGGCATTTTCCAACGATTTTCTGCAGAGATGTGCACATAGAAGTCACCCGGGATAACTCCACATGGAAGTGTGAGCGTTCCAGTGTAGGATATGACTCAGGAAGCGGCGAGCAGCGCTGGAGGTGGCTCAGCGGTTGAGAGCGGTAATTGCTCTTCCAGAAGACTCAGACTTAATTCCCAACACTCTTAGGGCAGCTCATAGTTATCTCCGATAAAACTCACAATGATATAAGTACGATGTACAAATTTTTCCTTTGGTCTATTGTCTCGTGTGTCTCAACTGGAAGTAGTTAAATTATGTGTTGCTGTTTCTCAGAAATGAGGAGACAGGTTAGAAAGGTTAGGGACTGCTACCCAAGTGACTAGTAAACTATAAAACTCCAACTGCTGCAATGCTCTGCTGAACTCAGTCTTCAAGTATTTCATATTTCACTCTGTATGCCCATCAAACCATGGGATTTACAACTGTCATGCAAATCAATGCAACTGGCATTACAAATGTCTGATCTAAGCCCCTCATTGTAGGAATTCAGAATAGTAGCTTCAGAAAGAATGATCTGCCCACGATGGCTTCCCATGCAGAAGACCCTCAGATCTCAATTATAAGGTAAAAGCCCTTTCCACCACCATATGTCAGAAAACTCTTAGAAGGTTGTATTAGCTTCTTGAATCCTTCTTGGTGACAGATATCTCTAACAGAAAAACCTAGAACAGGAAGGATTCCTTTACTACTGATCCAGAGAGACATCCACCGTGGCGGGAAGGGCGCTGTGGTGGGATCGCTTCCCAGGATTAGCATAGGGAAAGAAACCGGGGCAGAAGTAGTGCTAAGCTATAACGCTCAATGCCTGCAGGCAGCAACCTATTTTTTGCTGCTTTGCCTTGTCTTTCATAGGTTCCACAACCTCCCCAGTATCAGGAGCTAGTGATGGACTGTTGAAACACTTGAACCCGTGGGAGACATCTCACATTCAAACCATAGTGAGAACCTTGAAGGAGAATGTCCTTTTCCCTAGGAAGGAAGAAGATGGAGACTAACTTGAGCATTTTAAAACAGTGTCGCTTTCCTGCTAACCAAATGCTGTGGGATTGACATGGGAGGCAAATGACATCCCCAGCATGGATGAGCTAGTGTCATAATCCAAGGAGCCCACTTGGCAATTTCTCCTTTTCCAGAGGAGAGCCAAGCTTCATGGAAGTTGCCCTGACTTAGTATTATGATGTCAAGCACTTCCAGGAGTGTGTCTAGGAGACAGTGATGTCACTTATCACATGTGGCCTCTGGGAGCAAAGGAACCGTACAGTATTTCCTGTTGTACAATGGTGCCTACAGTTTTGTGCAAACAGCTTTCTGAAGGACTTTACCAGAGAGCCAGAGAAGAGCCTCAGGAGTACAAAGGATAGGTCTCAAATTTTGTGTGATGTCAACTCTTTTAGTTGTGGCTTTATAACATAGGGGGCCTGGGGTAGGGGGTTAAAGTCTGTGTTTTGACTGGTAAAAAGAATGTGTTAAAGATTGGAAACGCATTTACCACTGTGTCTGCAACAGCGATCAAATTGCTCACTAAATGGAAAACCTCTTTCTCCTAAGGGGTTCCTTTTCCAAGTCTTCTTTAGCTCATTCTCTCTGATTCTGGGGAACTGAGATCCGGGGAATTCCTTTCAATCCCCAAATATCTCAACTAATCCCCACCTCTGAGCATCCACACATGCTGACATTTCACCTGTATGGATCCTGCCATGGCTGATTCTTCTCATGCCCTTCTTCATAGCCTCTCTCATTAGATTCTTTAATGGCACATCACAGGATTTAAAATTGCTGCTATAGAAGTGGATATTCTATTTCTTCACTTTCAAATTTCCCAAATTACAGTCACTGTTTTAACAAACAAACAAACAACAAACAAAAGAAAAACCTCGCTCTTACCATTTTAGCGATTGATGGATGAAGTAAGAAGTGATTTGTTTTTAAACTAATTGCACCCAAAATTATATCGACATTTGAAGTGATCACCTTAAAAGCTCAATGTTTGTTCTAGCCATGCTGTCAATCTTAACAATGTTTTGTGCACCCACTCTATGCCCCTGTGAGATAAACATTACAAACGATGAAATGTACTTATTCTATCATCCTGTGGACTAGAGAACTTGTTTTACATGGGGCTTTTCATCTCTTTGACATATGTGGTGGTTTGAATTAAAACAGCCCTTATAGGCCCATAGGAAGTGACACTATTAGGAGGTGGGACCTTGGTGGAGTAGGCATGGCCTCGGAGGAAGTGTGTCATTGAGGATGGGCTTTGAGGTTTCAGAAGCTCAAGCCTGCTCCAGTGTCACTCTCTCTTCTTGCTGTCTGAGGATTCAGATATAGAACTTTAAGCTACTTCTCCAGCACCATGTCTGCCTGCATGCCTCCATGCTTCCTGCATGATGATAATGGATTAAACCTCTGAAACTGTAATTAAATGCTTTCCTTTATAAGACTTACCATAGTCATGGTGTCTCTCACAGCAATGAAAACCCTAAGACAGCACAATATTTTGTATAAGTAACTTAAAGAATGTTTTGTTTTAGTTCACAGTTTCAGAGGGCTCAGTCTGTGGTTCCTCAGCACCATGCAAGTGAGAAGACCATCATGGTGGAGGGCGCTTGTGGTTGAAAAGACTTACCAGGTCTCCAGAAATCTAGAGAAAGAGAGAGAGGTAACAGCAGAAGTAGACAAGAGGGAAGAAGTCTGAGACAAGATATAGCCTACAAAGACATGCCTCCGGTGACCTATTTTCTCCAACAAGATCCTACTCCCTAAGGTTTCCCAAACCTCCAAAATAGTGCTACCAGCTTGGGGTGAAACCCTTACTATGTGAGCCTTTTGTACGGTACTTCATGCCTAAATTGTAACTGAACCCAATCACCTATAAAACACAGTCACACACCACTGCCTAGAGTCATTTCAGTCAGCTGCAGTCAATGTCTACAAGGATGGTCCCATAAGACTTTTATGGAGGTGATAAATTAATATCACATGCTGACATTGTACATGCCACAAAGTGCAGTGCACTCCTCACATGTCCATAGTGGTGCTTATGCAAACCAACCACTATGTCTCAAGGAAAACAATCACACAGAACAGAATACTTGACAGTGACAGATGACCTTGCTACAGGCATATGTATCAACATTTTAGTGTAGTTTTTCTGCCTATCGAAGCAAGTTTAGTGTGAAACAGGATGCTGTGTCACACTGACAACCATCAAATGTGATCTCCTGTTTCAAGCATCTCATGATTGTATCACATTCTCTGTACCTGTATCACATGCTCTGCTCACTGGGACCTCAGGGGCATCAGGGTCTCCTGTAGAGACTAGGTGTGCATAGGCAACACAATTTATGTCTGTGTGTACACATTCCATGATGTAACAAAATCTCCTAACCATGATTTTTTTTTTTTTAGAATGAGTCTTTACCTTTAATCAAGAGGCATGACTGTATTAGAAAGGATAATCTTTCATGATTGATACTTCAAACATGGTATCTTCCTAAAGTAATAGAAAAACAGTGTTCTAAGAAACAAGCCAGTCATCTTTAAGATGTTCAAAGGAAACACAGTTTTTTCAGCCATTTAAAACACAGGCCTGAGCTGGGCACTGGTGGCACATGCCTTTAATCCCAGTCAGAGGCAGGTGGGTCTCCATGAGTTCGAGCCCAGCCTAGTCTACAGGGTGAGTTCCAGGACAGCCAGAGTTACAACAGAAAAACCTTGTCTCAAATAAATAAATAACACGCCTGCTTCTTCTGTGCATATCACCCCACACCACCACCTGGTGGCATAACAGATATTGAATAATGCAGGATTGACTTTCTTCGTTTAACAGTTAATCACGTTTTTTAAAATTTAATAACACTTTTATTAATAATTTGAATTTATTACAATGCATCTTGATAACACCCACTTCTCGTTCCTCCCTGTTC